>JAQFZW010001319.1:0-29181 GCA_034687055.1 Heteromurus nitidus
GAGATCTATACTATAGCTGACATTGTTATAATTTACTTTTACAGGTTATATCTCGTGAAACTGCTTTGTAGTTAGATGTGCGTTGATGCTTCACAAGAAATAGATAAAGGATGATATTGTATCATGATGGGTAAAATGTATTCGGAAATTGGTCCATGAAAAATCAGATAAAGTGGTATATATTATGTAGAGAAACTGTTGCTAACTTTTTAACATGCATAACTACGGGGTTTTGATATATATTCACTTGCGGTTCTTCTTGGGCTTTTGTAGAGTACCATTGAATGATACATAAATGCTAAGGAAATGGAGAAAGTGAAAGCTCATATCTGAATAGAATATGTTTATATATAATTTTGTGAACTTTGCTACTAGGGCTCTGAATGTACTACTTTACAAAGGAATTGGTTGCTGCAGCACTCAACGAGCGCGTACAATACAGGTATATCTCTTCATATTGTTCATCTAAAAAGTTTTAAAAAGTTCACAATTCGGTGGATTGGACCGGCAGGTAGTTTTGTTGGGTTGTTATGGGCACACGCTCGAAAACAACTTGTATATATTCCATTGTTTTTCCAGATTAATTATGTTTGTTAAACTTAAACTTTATTTTCCATGAGATAAAGGAAAACAGAAGGTTTACCGTTGGGTATATATGGTTTCATAACGAACCATCAAAACAAAACAACCAATGCAAGGTTATGTGTCAATTCCCAATTGCGTAGATGAATGAAAGGAACGGATAAGTACGTCAGGTTGGGATGAATTGGAGAAAGGTGTTGTTGCTACCTACCTATATTCAATGAAAGACATGATGGCGAAACTAGTCCAACAAAAATAGGGAAACCCGACGAAAAAATTAGCGAGAACTTTCTATTCATTCACTTCAATACAGTTCCTTTCACAGTTCTTTGGATTCTTTTCATCACACAAACACGTCCCCTAATGTCATCTGTCGTCTTTTCATATTTTCCTATACTCATATCAAAAGTTACTTGCTACGTCTTATATCCTATATACCTAACTTGTATATTCTAAGTGCAGTTCTATTTCTCAACGTTTCTTGTTCGGTTGAAAAATTGTGGAAACCTGTTTCAAGTTCAGGTAAACAGCACACACATAGACCAGTGACGTATACAAATGAAAGAGCTTTCTATTATTGATATATTGCTTCATCTAATTCACCTGCAAAGAATGTCATTTCCAAGATATTCTCGCAGCCCTTCACGTTCCCGTTCGAAAATACATTTTCGTCAAAGTGAATATTTTGGTAAAAATATGTTCCACTTGTTTGTGTTTGGAACACCTTCGTCATCATCATACTTCCGACAGTGCTCCAATCCAAAAATATCTCATTGGTGGTAGCTTAACCTTGTCATCCCACCACTTCAATGGAAACTGTTCCATGTTTTCTTTGAAACGTCACGTTTCCCTTTTTGACTATTGTTTGACAAAATTCTTTGACGTACATCGGTGAAATTAGGCATGTTTCCATTGAATCCTCCTTTTTGCGATGTTTTTTTAGACCTTTACTCTAATTCCACCATTCCACGTATGTATATCTTAAAGCTGTTTAGCGAGGTAATCACATGTAAGTATGGTACAGGGACACACTGATGATGTTGAAACGAGTAACGCAAATTAGCAAACTTTTCCCAAACATACCTGTTGACATCATCACGTCATGCTCGGCTCACTCACAAGAGAGCAAATCAAAACAAGAGGGCGACAATACGATTACAACGTCCCTTAAACGGCTCAAATATGCCTAATGCCTATATCACATACGCTCTCTCTCTCTCCATTCAGAAATCCTAAACTTTCGACAACATGAAAAGTGGAGGAAATGCGATTTGCTCATTTCAATCCGCTTCCCACAATTTCTCTTGAATAGAGTGTGTAACTCAAAAAATGTACACAGCCATATCAAGATGGGGACAAAAGACGTCATTGCAATCGGATAATTATCATGGATAAGTACACTAGACAACGAACTCCTTACAACATTTTATTCCGAAATTTTATGATGGCATTAAACATGAGGAAATTGAAGTGTCTTGATTGAGCAAAAATGTGAACCTACGTCAACACCTTGCGTGAGGCTATAAGTTTGGAGAAGAATACACGTGTTCTTAAACATAAAATCCTTCGGTTGTGGGACGGGACTTACGCTTATCGTTACTCAGAGAGTGGGAGTTCGTAATGCCTGAAGTCGTGTACACAGATCAGAAGAATGCTAAGTTTAGCATTCTTATCAACTTGGATATTTAAGCACTCGGGATAGCTGCTGGCGTCTCAGCTAACTAAGCCAGGGATTATACAACAAAGGAGAAAATAGTTTCCCTAAATGCTCGTCCGACTATATCCATAAAATTTGTAAAAGCTTATAATACATACATATGTGCTCCAAGTAAATGTGTTTGTTTGTTCAAAACTTCGTCCTATCCTGGCACAAACAGATAATTCCTAGAAGTTCCGAATCCTCCGTTATCTCACTGGCAGTACCTCAAGACGGTGAAATTAGATCGTTGTGTGCGAAATGAAATATAATATCTTTTACCCTTCCTGACTTCCATGAAAATTCGGACGAATAAAAATAATGACAAAGTAGTATTTATAATATTCTTAACATCACGTTTTAAATGACACATGAACACAACGAAATAACACAACAACGCACATTTTGCGTGAAATGATAGCCTTAGATTTTATAGATTTAAATCTTTTAATGTCCTACAATGGCTGATTGTGAGTTTCGCCCACTTGCAAACGGTTATACTTTAAGGGCTTCGGACATGATAATATCATTTCAATCTGACGCTCCAATTTCATCAGTTCATCAATGGCATATCGAAGGGAACTGAATTTACCTTCGCCAATTTGCAATTTACAATTTGAACAAGCAACCATGCGAGTCGTGTCGACCTCAAAACCGGCACTGAGAAAGGTGACGAAGCGAAAATCATCAAAATATTCATGAGCTTAAATTATGATATAAGATTATGGCATATGGTTGACGTTGAATGTCAAAATATTATTTCATCTTTAATGGTGTCGGCATAATTGAAATTCGATATAGGCTCACATGTTCACATACATTCTTCTTCAGACCAAGGGATTTCTAAGCCATTAATAAAGCCATTATAATTTTTACAATGTAATACGCTAATGTCGCATCTGGTCCTCGTCCTTTTAATAGGTAGCGGAGCGGATGTTAATTTATTTACTTTTTCTCTGGCTCCCTGATCCAACTTTCGAATGAACTGCAATTTTCCCAACATTGGCTTGTGGCACAAGGAATGAGTCAAAGTCAAAATATTTATTAATTACTTTTTGAAAGACGTATATATTTGGTCTGTGTGTGTGTGGGTAAGTTAGTGCTTATCGCTTTCAAATATTTTCCAGTTTAGTTAGAAATCTAATCGAATCTAGAAGTTCGTCTATACGAAAGCTCGGATTCTGCCTTCGCTTGGCAAACTTGAAAACATGAGAAAATTTAAAGAGAGCTTTTCATTGATTCCAGTTACAAGGAAACTGCTTACAGTGACATGCCCTACTTACTTATGCTTCTGTATTTAATTGTACTGGAAAACAATTTCAATTTTCTTTTAAGAAACCAAGTGTATCAATTTTTCAAATTTTATAGAAACCTTCTTCGTCAAGTTCTCCCAGGCTTTTGCACAATACCGTTGCCCGTTCTCGGGAAAAACGCTTGGAACATGGAAAGTTGTGTCATCTGCTGCCTGCCAGCCACATCCTCAACTCGCTCCGAGTTGCTCTGTTGTCCTTCTGCCTGCATACAAAAACATCACACACTTGTCAACAGGATCTTTCATATGAACTTTTGTCGACTCTCAACAAAAAACATCAGATGATTTGAGAGAAAGAAACGTTTTGTTGTTCCAGAATAATTTACGTACTCGATGTCCAGTTAACTAAATCAAATTGTGACAGAATTATCAAGAACTTATGGAGCTTGTGGAAATTTCAAATATAGCAGACACCCCAAATCACAGGACACAGGAGGATCCTTGCTGGAACGGGGATATGACGACGATTTATTGAAATTGGAGATAAATTAAGCAAACTGGTTGTCATCGCTTATTCCGTTAGTCCATCAGTGAAATAAGGAAATTAGAAGAAGGTGCTCGTTTCGGTTCAACCACGCTGACTGTGGCGACTTGTTTGTGATTCGAAATTTCCAGAATATGATTGCCTAATGGAAAAAACACCTCTCAATAAGGTAGTGTGCTTAATTCCAAGTTTTAAATAAAATAATTGAAAAAAAAAACGGAGGATTGAGGAGAAGCTAAATGAGATCTAAATTCTACTAAACTTTGCAGGCACATGAAGCAGGGCGACGTGCTACTAAGCTAATCAGGAAAGGTTTATTTGAGGAGGCTGCCGAGTGTCACCTGGAAGCCGCAAGATTCTTGCATGAGCTTCAGGGGAAGTTATCTGATGACTCGTCAGTTCTTCGGTCATTGGATGAGCAAGCTAAATATCACAAAAGACAAGCAGAGTTAGCTCATATTCGAAGGTAAACATTTATGCCAAGGAAATATAATAATGCATGTCCTCCAATTTCATATTTAAATGCGTCTGGCCGGCTGTAGCTAATAAATAAATATATTTTTGAATTGGCAATGTACAGGAAGGCACTTGAAAAATTTAAAAGCAGAGTTAGAAGTATGGAGGTCAACGTCAAGTATAGCTGTCCAGGGTCATCGGCAAGGAAACCTGCACATGCAGCCAGTCATCCTCAAATAGGGCATCATGAAATTCTCAAGACATTTGATGAGGCGGACTCATTACTACAAATTCTTTCGGAGAGGAAGTATAGTCCAGGTTTGAAAGATAGTAAACCTGAAGCAATGACGTCGCCCAAACCTGTGTTCACCATCAGACCAAAGAATGACTCGGATGTTATTGAGGAACTGCAAATTGTCAATTCGAATCTACGCAATTTAGTTGATCGGGTAAGTTCGTTGTCATCATTTGTTTTATGAATGTGTACAAGAATTGTGCACCGAGAATGGGCTTATTTGGAATTTTTGAAAATATATTTACAGCTTCTCAGTGAACTTCATGAAGTTCGAGAAGAAAACAGGGTGTTGAAGAAGCGCTTGGAATCCTATGAAACTACATCTACGAGCTCGTCACTGCAATCTGAGCAAGAGAGGGGTTTGCTTGGATCGTCACTGGAAAACTACAAACCCAGAGAACTACCTGAACTCGCTCCGTTGGAAGCTCCAGATTTCGATTTTACTGAATTTTCGTAATAATCAAGTGTATAAAATACTAAGAGTTTGTAGGGCTGGGGTACTTGTTAAAACCTCAAGAAAATGTCGCTTCAGGATATAAAATAGCATCAAAGTCTACTTGCGTTAGGAATGGTTCGGACTTATTGACTATTGCTAATGAATAATGAATTCTAGTATGAGTATGAAGTATAGTCACGTTGGCTGGGATTTATGAGAAACTAAATCAAATACATAATCTGCATTTTAAGTTTAAGGCTGAGGGATAAAGCAATGTTTTAAATTCAGCTTTATTTCATATTCAATATCGACAAGAGTTCACAAGAGTAAGCTTGCTCAGGTGTTTTACCTTGATATTTTCAGGTGTTCTTTTGCTACAGCAATGTATTTGTAAATATTGATGCCTAATTAATGTATGGAGTATGAGTATGGTTTTGTATCATGATTCACAGATTCACCTGATCTGATCATAGCCGGAATCCGAAGTTAGTTGACTATATAGAAATGCAGCTATAAATTACTGCAAGCTCTCATGTCTTAAAATACAATACACAGGATGAAATGTCAACCAAGTCATTGTTGGTAGGTGAGCCTTAAACGGCGTGTTATATTTACACAGTCACTTCGTATGTGTTACAATTAGACGCATATTCGACTCGCAATAACGCCTATATGCGTGAATAAAAAGCATGTATTATTTATAGTATAAGTTCTGAGTGGCAGAGAAAGCCATCTCGTTGGTTTGTGTTGCAATATTGTACAAAACATTGTGATAGCTGATGTACTTTTTTTGTAGGAGAATCAATCAAATTATTATATATGGATTATCTGTATTATGTCGCTTTTATGAATTATTTATGATTTCAAATAAAGCTGTTCCAAGTTTTCCGATGAAAGTTAACACTGGACATGTACACCAGCATCGGTCTGCATGCAGGATTTGGTTTAAAAAAACTTACACAGTAAATTGTCACTTATTTCGTAGGAAACCACATTTTCGGGTACAGTATTCGGGATGGGGTGGAGGAGTGGACACTAAAATCAGAGTTTGATATTTTTTTATTTAATCTTTATAAATGGATTTTTCATCAATCCATCTTCCCATGTCAATAATACGTCTAAACAAGGCGTTAGGAGAGTTGTGCAAACATGGATGATCAGCCTTTCCAAGGAACATTTTTGATGTAGTCTAAAACTGCAGACATGTTGGAGGGGCGATGAGAAAGTGGAGAAAGTATGTTGTGTTTAAAGTTAAGATTCGTTGAAGACTGAAAGCAAGGAAATCCAACCTTAACGCTGCTAGCATATAGCAATCCTAGGAATAAATGTGATGTCCCTGCGTACGTATTGTCACTATTACGATATTGATATGTCTACACTTCCTTAAACCACGCAGTTTTAATACTGCATTTAAGTATTGCGCATCTGTAAAAGAATGTGTATTGTCTGCTTTTTTCAAAGAGTATGACTATATGAAACAAGCTTTTATAAATCTCGTCGGACCGTAGTTCATTTATATTTTAAATTCATCTACCCACCTGAGCCACTTTTGGAGTTCCATATTGTGAAAAATGATTCATATAAAAGGACCTTCACAAATTCACAACGTTACAGTTTCATTTGTTAACGCATTCGGAGAAGACACTTTCTTCCAGCTTACCAAACTCGTTTCCATTTCGACAAATCTTCAATTCGTTACCTGTTACCCGTTTCGTTCACTTTCCATCTTTGTCCATAATGAAGGTAAGTTCTTATTCCCAAACTCGATTGTTAAGAATTTGTTGAGATCGACTTCAGTGAATTATTGTGATTATTTATTTCTGCTGTAGACGAGGTCTATCCTTACAACGGTCGCGTTATTGTACACATTCTTCATTTTCACGTTGATCCAAGCCGATGCTCAGGTAAACTTCTCACCAGCATGGGGCAAGCGATCAACTGGAGAAGTGGTGGGGGAATCTGGAGATCAGATTGACTACAGGAGGATACTTTCGGCGGACGGGTGTCAAACGCCAATGGAGTGCTTGCTCCGTATGCAGCTACTACTGCGGGTACGTTTCCTCCATGCAATAATTTATGCTAAAACTGCTTCAAATACAACACATATATCATATTCTGGCTCGTTATGGTTTAGCACAGAAAGAGCCAGCGGTCTATCAAGTGTGAAAAGTTCGAGACTCTTTGCAAGGATTAATCTCAAGATGCAAATCCACACAAAGGATCCACAGGTCTAGCCGGAGAATTAACAAAATGGCTGCGTAGGGCCTAGTTTATTTATAAGTGAAAACATACATATATAGCATATCCAAGTGGTTGCAATTATTTGCTGTAGTTAAACCACATCAAAAACTTGTTAGAGAGAAACATGATACGTTAACTAATAGTTCAGTAGTGTTTACTATTGTAATAACATGTAGAAGAAGCAGTGTCAGGAAAATTTTAATCAATACTTAATTAACAAACTCATTCGGATATTTTTTATGTTCTAATCTAATTTAGATGTAATGAGGAATCACGCAATGTATTTTCCACAGTTGCTTATGTACTTAATGCAACTCACATTGGTCCTCTATTTAATTGACAAAAATATTCAAGAAATTTAACGGTATTTTAGTGCAAGACCGCAAATAAATGAGTTGACTAAAATCATTTAATCAAAAAAATAAGTGTAAGCAGCAACTAATTTCCAGACGTCATCCTTTTGTATAATTTTGATGCTGTGACTTCCTCATTGGAGGAAGCAACCCTGCCGTGATGTGACTTGCGGTGTTCACGACTTTTAGAAGGCTGCTGTGTCATTTCATAATCGTCATATTCCAACATCAGCTCTGAAGGATACGAAACAATTAAGTTATAATGGCACATCCAACATTCATAATTTTTCTCACAAAACTTATTCGAAATTACTACACATCCACACCTTGATTTTGTCGCTGTTGTATTTGTTTTTTCTGCTCTTCTTCCGCCATCTTCTGCTTCATTTCCGCCTCTGCCATTTGTTTCTGAATTTTCTCCCTAACGTCATGATCAAATGTGGAATGTAGCAATAAGCCGAGGACCCCAGCTCTGTTTGTCATGGCTTGTTTGCACTGACGCTCTTGCTCGAGTAACTCATCCAATTTCAGCCACTAAAACAAACAGGTTTAATCTTCGATAGAAACTTCATACACAACATAACACTATTTACTTTCTACTTTCTTTTTGGTTTTGAGTGGTCTGGTCATAAGCGTGTGTGTACTTACGTATCGAACTTTCTCCAGATCAATTTCAGCCCTTCTTAGCTTTTCCCAGGAGTGATGACGATTACATCTCTTCTTGGAAATTTTACAAATGGCATTCTTAGGCCCAATCGTGGTTTGGTTCAAGGGGTAGCCACATATCTACAACAATGAATTATTTGCTATATTTATCACACAAAATAGTCGAGCGAGAGACATTAAACAATACTATAAGACTTGTGGCATATGTACTTACAGCAGTTTCACGAATTTTAGGCTCTTTCGAGTGTTCTGGACAGAGGACTTTCAATCTTTTACAGTACGTACCATTCAACACATTGTAAAAGTCGCAAAATATTGGGGTTCCTTCCAAACGTGTTTTGTATGCTGAGCCGAAAGAAGTTTGACTTTCATACTAAAAAAATAAATGGTAGCATGAATAATTAATTATTTCAACTACGAATAATATTGAAAACAATATGATTTCTAAAAGTCCTCGCAACATTCCACCTACCTTGTTGTAACACCTTTCCATGTGCTTAATGCAAGTTTTAACAGACACTTCATGACCACAGGTAACGCACGGAATAGATCCTTCTTCCTCTTCAATTTCTTCTTCGTCTGCATCAGGATCTATTTCAATTTGTTGGGTTCGTTCGATATGAGCGTCAAGCACCTGGAACAACGCCAACCAGTACGGATTTTATTATGACGTAATACCCAAGCCTAAAAATTGTGCAACTGAAAAAGAATGCAATTATTGAGGCTAAGGCTTATTCATTCATTCATACCGTACGCTTGCCCTCCAGCTCCTCAAGGGCATTTTTGCATTCCAACTGCTTCCGCCGGATTCCCTCCAAGTCCTTTTTATTTTTGTCTTCAGCTACAGACGGAGTGAGGTTCCACTCTTGTATTCGTCCTGGCAGTAGCTACGCATGAAAGACACTCCAATTACATAAAACCGTGACGTGATAGAAACTGAATAATATCAATTCAATGAGATCTCACCCGTAGTAACCTGTCTGTAGCTAAGCGGATTCCACATTCATCGCTACAGTACTTGGAGCCAGGCCTGGATGGATTTAAACACTCGTACCAATAACATTGCTGTGGCTCATCTCCAATGTTCCCGTCATCTGAACTGCGAGAATCGCCAGAATCCTTTGGTATATAAGCCTTGCGGCTTTTCGCTTCCGCTTTTTTCTGCAATATTCATATTGCAAATAGTGAATTTAAAATAGAAAATAGAATTTGCATACGAGGTCCTTTATTTGCATACGTACGCGACTTCGACGACTTGATTTTTGAGTTTTGGTGGAGGATGTTGCTGCGCTTGTTGTTGCAGGAACCCAGTCATCTTCTTCTGCAGTGTTAAGCTGCTTTGTGGTTAGAACTGAGGAAACTTCTTCCTTCATCGATTTCCGAATCACTTCTGGTTCTCGCTAGCACGTGTGAGAAAATGGAGTGAATAAGCATTTGTTAACAAGGGGAAGTAAGAGGTATTATTATAAGTTGAGGATTTAAAGTTTCATTGCGTGTCCATCAATTAATTACCTGTTCCACACATATTCTTTTCACGCAGGTTTTCTTTTTGCTGTATTCTTTCTTGCGATTCTTTTTGCAATTATCACACCGACCACAGTCCCTTCGGTTGGTACACCCTGAGCATATACCACATCCCTTGATTTTGACTTTCTCTGGCTTTTCCTCGTGATCTAATGATTAAATCGTTGGAAAATAACGTTATAATATAATTCCAATGAAAACCATCAAAATGGTTCTTGCATTTTCACAAGAATATTTTCGGGACAGTTGTGAATTGCATCGACGCAATTTTGTGTTCGACAAGAAATACGAAATTTACTTGATATATCATATTACTACAAGTCCAATACATAATTCAAGCGCCCTTTTCTTTTCGTTGTGCAATTTCCCAAGGTCAAGTGTATTGCACATATATTATTTATGACAATCATCAAATGAAAACTTGACCAAACTCTTTTTGCGGAGTGTTATCACCCGAATACATAAAAATGTTACAATGAGACCAGCGGAAATACAAATCAAGCACACTGTCACCGAAGAAACAAGATAGCAATCACTTACGTGACTTTTCACGCGTCTTTTTGGGACGACCAGCTTTGCGTTCCGACTTCAGGGATTTATCTTTCGACGCACTGGACGAGCCCGTTTTCTTCTTGTATTCAATTTCCAAGCTAGGGTCCTTCTCAATACACCACTGGCAATAGTAATGATGAATATTGTTGGCTTCCGACTGCGTAATGTTAACACAATCTCCATGATACCATTCTTCGCATGCATCACACGCTCTAATAACAACAATATTGAATGTATTTTAAGTATGCCACAAGAATTGTCACACGAAGCCAATAATTTGTTTCTTCTACAATTACGACATACATCATAAATCTTGTGGAATCTGAAGAGCGACAAATGCAGTAGATTTCAGGTTCTCTGAGCAAAGTGTCAATTTTTGACTGCCTTTCAGGCAAGTCAAATTGCTTTGCTATCTCCTCTTGCTACGATTACAAAAGAGCGTCATCAAAACATCATTTTTTCATCGATTTCCATGACCACAGTCATTAGTCATTGTTACTCAACAGTCAAATTGTTTCACCCATTATACTTACCGTCGAATGCTTTGACGACATTTTGAAACAGGCAAAGGGAGGGAGGGGAGGGGGAATTGTTCCACTTCAAATTGAGTGAGATGCTGATTTGTTAACGTCAGTTTTCAAGCAGATGTAGGCCTGTTTCCGTCAGTGACCCACTCTGAGCAGTTGCAGTTGGCACCGCATAAAAAAAACCTCGGCTGACGACGCTCTAAATTTATTCTTCGGGTTGGGTCCTACTGCGTCCACCTTTTTCCCAGCAAATTATACGAAAGAATGAAAAAATGATTGTTCCAGCCTCGAAAATTAAGTCAAGCTTAAGCACAAGTTCGTGGCAGCGAAGGCTCAAAAGGAATAGGGAAAAAATTTCGCCACAAAAAATTGTTATAAAACGGAATCCCAATGGCTGACTGTGATCAAGGCAGAGTATTATAGCACCAGTATTGCAGGTGGTGTGTGTGCATGTGCCAGTGACCCGACTTACTAACTAAAGATCACGTCATTTTCTAAAGTAGGACAGTGAAAACAATTTCCGCTGACGATGAATGAATGAAGGAATACGGAGTAATATGCAATCATTTACACAACCATGGGATATACATAGTTTTCCTTGAATTCAGCTACGAGTCCCTTTCCTTGCGACGCTGGTAACAAAATGAGTAAATAAGAAATCATATAATATCTAAGTAAAATAAATACATAGTAATAAACAGCTCGAATTCCCCCTTTCGAAAGAAAGTATATCAAAGGAGAAGGAACATATTTGACGATCTTGAGTAAATCGAGAAGCCAGTTACAAATGCGTCTTTCTACGTACCTATACTTTCACCTTATATGCATAAGGGGTGAACAATGCCATAGTAAGAATCTACTTGAAGTGTACTTAATGAGGAGATTGCATGTTGATGAACTAGTCGTCAAGGTCCGATCAAATGATTCCGGTGGCCTTCTGTGTCTCAAAGTGTAAGAAAAGCGTAAAAAGCAATACTACAAGAGTATAAGATTTTCTCCCAGCTTTCTCCTGCTTTTACCATGAGAATGTCTGGTGTGTAGTTGTCAGTAGCTATGTCAAGTCAGTATCAAGTGTTGTGCTCGAAAATATACTTCACGTAATAAGAGTAACTCGTTCAAAATCAACCCAGCACAACATAGCATATGTAGCTAATACAAATAATGCTTTCACCGTCGTACTCGAGAGTCCCTCAAGTGGAGCACTGAGTGTGCATTTGACTTCCGGTTTCAATCAATCCCAGCAAGTCAGCGTCTTTCTTTGTGCCCAAATAAGCTACATAATGTACATGTGTGTACCTTGTGGAAAGTAATAATTTTTTTGTACTGGACTAAAGCATAATAATATAGTCCATCAACTATAGTCATGCTTCCCTTATGCATGAAATATATTAGGCCTGAAAATGTGGCTTTCTGCTTGGGAAGGAAGAAAACGTGGCATGCATATGTAAGTAGTAAAGCTCTACAAATTGAGATTTTAGTGGAAGTGTGTAATGTTGTAACACTGATTTTAGCTGCTTTCCTTCCAAACGTTTGCATATTATAGCGAGCGTATAGGAATGGGTGCTCAAGGCCTAACTAACCACATTCCAATGTGAACAGCGTCAAGTTTTGTTATGCATTATCGTGCTGCTCTGTATTGTGTTATGTGGTGAGCAACTTGCTGCAGTACTTGCTTTGTTGAGAAAAGAAAGCTCTCAGGAGGTGGGCTCGTCAAGTCATTTCACTTCTTGCTCCCTTTCAATAAACAAACACTATAGCACCCTGCCTTTTCTCGCCGTATAATAATGCTGGGGTGAGTGTGCATTATTCTGACACAACAACTCAAATCACTTCACACGAACATATAAAAAACCCGACTGGTGTTCACCAACTTGCTCGTTCTGACCACCACACGGACAGGGTTGTCATTGCTAACGGCAGTATACAGTCAAATTTGTAACATATAGTCGAGGTTTTCTCTCCCTCGCCATCTCATTCATTTCAAAAAAACACTCATATCATATCCCCTTTTGCTCATAGCTCAACGGGAGTAGTCATACACTGGGTAAATGAGGGCAGTAAGGCCTTATGATCATGAATGGTTTTGAGATCTGAGAACTGATGAACTCATTCAAGAAAGTGGGTCGACGCTGGAAGTCGTGTTGCCAAACGGTTGGGGATTGCCAACGAGGATGGACCATTTTTCACTCGACTCCGCCGCAGTCTGACCACGCGCACAGCGTCTACAATTCCGATCCGAGTCAAGCAGTTAGTGACAAAGCGCCTAAATTCCTCCCTTTCTCCGCTCATGCTCTTTTCCCAGGATCAGTAGCCAGTTCACTTTTCTCATAACCACAGTTAGTAGGCCTCTTTTGGTCGCTCAGTTACGAGGATTGTTTTAATCGGTTTTTTGATCCAAAGCCGATCCTCACATCGGCGGAGAGGAAGTGTTTCTCAAGTGAAGCGCTGTAGAGTAGATAACTATTATGTGTCGCGAGGAAGCGCCATAGACATTCGAATCTTTCTTGGGAAAAATGATTTTCTTGGAATATTTTAAATCGTTAACATAACTTCGTCAAGTGTCTCAAGCGGAATTTGTCGTGACAGTGAAATAGTTCAGTTTCTTATTTGTGCAGTGCTTGTTTTGTGTATTTGCAAACAAACTTGTTTAAAGAATTTGCATGAACCGATTAAGCGTGTGTGATTAACTGGTGTATTCAGTTGTTTTACAACGGACACGCCAGGAAAACTTTCTCCTCTCCCTCTTTCAACATATTATGGGCGGTGGGAGATTAGAGGTTAATACCGGAAGACAAAGTGTTAACTCAGCGTATGACCTAAGTGGACGAAGAAGTCAAATTCAAGCATCATACCCAGTGACAATGGTGAGTTTCGTGTTTTGGCTCCTTCTTCGTTTCCTCTATACTTGTCAAAATGAGGCGTCTCTTTAAAAGTTGTGGACATTTTTTCCAATTGTAGGACGTCCTCAAAAAATTATTCTGAATAATATTCTGAGCAATCATTTGTTTACCCCGTTTACAGTTGGTGGATTTGCAAGTTTACGTGGTACCTAGGGAAAAATGGGTTCTCTGTCGGAGGCTCTACAGACACAATATTGTTGAGGAGGGGATCTCCTTGGGATTTGTCAGGTAATTCAAGAAAATTTATCGACTGAATTATTCTCAAGTGATTGGATGCACTTTTGTGCAGCGTTTTTGCACATTAACCTTAATCATAAAAAATGAACTAATGAACACATCTTCAGGCTGACAACAATATTACAATCATGTTTTCAATTCGAATGCATCGAAATGACCATTTCGCTCCTTTTCATAAAATATATATTGCATTGCATGTCAGTCTTCATCATTGCAAGATTCTGCAGACAAGCTTTAGATAACTGTAGAAAAGTAAGTAAGTCAGCAAGCAGGGAAAGTAAGGTTGCCTGCCCCATATATACCTAAATCGAGTAAAAATGCACGAGTTTAAAAGAAACGTGTGGAGAAAGCCTCAAAAGACGTAGTCCAGCATTTCATACTTTTTTGCTCGTTTCTTCATTCATGATGAGATTGTTGTATCGAAACCGGCTGTTCCATACACAAAAAAACACATAGGCAATCAATAGAAAGGAACCTTGCACTCGAAGGTTACTTTTCTACCTTGGAAATCACAGCAGTTTCTCTCAAATTACTGATTCACAGAAAAATACTTGTTAGCCAGCTTTCTTTCGGAGGTGAAAAGGTGCTGTCCAACAGCCATTTATCATGTCTTTGTCTCACATCGTCTAGAGGCTTGCCACTGCAAATGTAGGCTATGCAAACTTTGTACACATACACTCATATTAAAAGTCTTCCTTCCAATTCAATGACCGACTCGAGGTAAAATCTGATTTCATAAAGAGGCTCTCTTTTTTTCTCCCTCTCTCAGCCGACTGAAGAGACAGGAAACATAAAAGAACAAACTTTTCCTTACTTTGTTAACTTTTTCGTGTAAAGAAATCGCCGACACGTACTCCAGCAAACGTACTTTACTCAATTCCACGCAGTTGAACGTACGTTATGCTTGTCTCTAAGATTGTCATTGTTGGGTTGAACCTTCGGAGGAAACGACGAGGACTGCAGTTTCATAATTCAAAAGCTGCGTCAGTTTGTCCCTGTTTAGAGCATGTCGCTGTATGAGCATAGGTCAAGTTAGCTTTGCCAAAAGTGTTGCATGAATGAGTATAATTATGGGAGGAAATCTGATACTATGCCACCGCATGCATCATAATGACCAATTGGCATTGGTGTGCGGAGAGTGAATGCGTTTCCATCAAGGCTAATTTATTCAGCAGCAACGTAAACCCTCCTTTCGATAAGACATATGCATTGATAATATGCAATACCAAAGGATTATTTATGTTGCATGGCTGAAGAAGGCCTTGTGAAGGTTTTCAACTCATTGTGTGTGAATCGCCATTATTCTATTGTAGTCCTCAAAGTTTTGCTACACAACAGAATATTATCGTGTAATCATCCTAGAAATCAAGTAATCAAATTTTCTTTGTTGTAAGTTTGGAGAAATAAAAGTGCGTCGATTTAAGGCTCCAAGTTTGAGATAACAATCTGACATAAAAAAAATTCATCAAGGTCGTGGTCGGTGGTCAACAATTTCGCCATGACACCCTTGATTATACAGTTGTTTCCAATGTTAGATAACAGCTCAATACTGATCGCCATCTCATTCTCATCTCCTTCAGGATTGATAAACTTTCTTTTGTCATAAAAAAATTGGAAAAAATTATGACTTAACTGGAAGACATGCCGTGGTACACAAGCAAACTTGTGCCTCGTGCCGACTAGAAGATGAAGAACCTCTGCAAAAATGCGATCCCAGTTGGATTATGCCATTCATTACGTCATCATAAGGTTATTTAAAGGAGAAAAATATTATCGTCCTCAGTCGGGTCATTCGATTATTCCCCACGTTCGTCAGAAGTGCACACTGACATGAAGTGTGCATATGACTTGTGTACCGCACACATCTCAAGTTGTAGGGCAAACTGAAGGACTTCGGAAGTATCAACGAGGAGTATGGCTTTGTCAATATCCGACATGGAAATTTTTTATGCTCGCTACGAAGTACTTTCTCGAGTTAATCTTAAACGTGCAACATCCTATTGGCAACTTGCATACCTTCATTTGTACTTGTACACGTAACATTCCTCCTTTCTCCGCTGAAGAAGCGCAAAAATGTTATCTTAAATGCATAACTTTTTGCGGTTGCGGTCAAGCATGTGATTGACTTATTTGACATTCTGACGAAAATAGCATCCATCCAACATTTTTTGTTTTGTTTAAAATCGATGGAAATATGAGGACAATGAAAGTCGTATCCATGAATAATTAGCACAATGTATGGTAATGCATGCATGTAGTACGTGCATACAATCAAAAATAATTACTAATCTAAACATCATTCGAAATGTTTTATATTTCCTCTGTAGAGTCCTCCCTCAACTCAGCATACACAATTTACGACGCGAACTACAACTTCAACTTGGACCTGACTTAATTCCTCGAGATTTTATTTTCGTCAGAGCGGTTGGAAATATTTTTATACAGGTAAGCAAATTATATATTACTTCCTCGCCCCTCTCCATTTTCCTTGTTTTCGGAGAAAATAGAATGTAGTGCTCTCGCACTAAAAAAAATTATACATTTGTACATTTTCATACAACTTAAATTTCCTGTTGAGCTCCTCCTCTCTCCTCAATCCAGTTCAGCTCGTTGAAAAGAGGCAGGGGAGCAAATAGGGTCACCAGGATTTCGTTTCAATTTCCAGTTTCCTTTGAGCCCAGTGACCCAATTTTGCCAATGCCCGCTCATATTTCGTACACAATGATTCATGGAGTGGTGGGCTTTAATTACCTTTACTACGGTCAGGATTGTGTTATATCATGTGTGCACATGTACATAAGTGAAACGTAGATCCCTAATAAAAGTTTATTCCGTGCACGCCAATAAATCCTCATGCAATCACCCCGTAATTGACCAACTTAGAATGTAGTCTCAATATTGTTTGTTGCCTCGTTAGCTTTTTCATATAACCTCTCAATTTTTTTCTTTCTTCTCAGCACCACAATTAAATTAGCATTCGAAAAACCCTTACAAGGGTCCCCCAATTTGCATTGATTGAACTCAACGCTTCCGATTGCAAATTACGACAGGAATAAAAATATATAAAAAAATTCCCATGTATTTATCATTTTTTATAGCTAAAACCCAAGCAGGAGGTGGAGTTGAAAGTGAAGAACTTCATCCCACCGTTCTCAGCAGAGCCGGAAATATATCTGCTTGAAGTACTGCCGAACGAAGATCCCAGGCTTATCAGCCCATTGCCACTTTTGATTCGAGAAGATACACCACCTCATATATGTCATGAACTCTGCCATCACAGTTTGGCTCGCAGAAGTAAGTAACACTGATTGACTTTTCTCATTTCTCTCTCTCTCGAAATGCTCATTTGCAACGTCACAATTTCCATGACAATAAATATTGGCATATTGGCTTCCATAAATCATTTCAGCATTAAAGGCACAAATTCCTAAACTGTTACGCGATTAGCTACTGTTACAACGGTAACCTAGCGAAAGTGTACTTATGCGAATGCATTGACGTAGCACTTTCTCTAATGCCAAAAAATTGAATATATTTATACGTAACGTGACGCGACTTGTGTAGTAGTGTACAAATATATACGTAGACCTTTATAATTGGCCTACCTTTAAAAAAAGCAATGTGGCACACGGAAGATTTGTATTTGACACAAATGAGAAGAAAATGGCTCCGATACAGAATTCTTGCTCTCTTAACATTGCTATGCGATAAAAAGTAAGTCAGAAGGAAATCAGGTCATACATGCAGAGTCAAATGCATTAAATTGCATGATATATACCACCTGAGTAGTTATGTACGTATTTATTTTGTAAAAGTATAAACATATACGATTTATCTTTATGCACACCCATACAGCGCATATTTCACAGTCACAATCATAAAAGATTATTATGGAAACAATGCAACGCAATGGACGGAGAAAATGACTTGTGAACTCGAGATTGGAGAATTATCGTTCTATAGGAATTCATATATGTACAGCATATATTTGCCTGGAGGAGCAGTTAAACCAACATCGTACTACACATAAATTTTTGTACCCTTACACACGCCATTTTTCTATATACTTTTGAAAGATTGTATCTCGGATAAAAACGAAATCAGGTCGTGCTCCTTTCAGGCACCATGCGTTTGCCTTCGTTTTCCCCCAATTCGTGAAGCAATATTTCAAGACGGTGTCAAAAGCGAATGTGTGTGGTGGCATGTTTGGAGAAAGCACGTTTCATAAAACTACTCCAATACTTCACACGGGATGGTGTGGTGTTAATAAGTGGGTAGGTCAAACCTGCTAATAACACAACTGAGTGCTGTATTGGCCAGCCTCACATTTTGAGTGGGGAAGCCTTTATGGTTTTTTTTGGAATGGAACTCTATTACTCTGCGGCCCCTCAACATCGCCTCCATGCCCTCTTTCCTATATTTGCGTCTTACAATCAGTACTCCTCCAGCTTTCTGACTAATAGCAGTCCAGTATAGTGCGGCGGAAATAAATTCATTTCTCTCTCTCTCTGAGTTGTCCTCTACTTGTCAACTTGATCTTCATCCATATCCAATCCTTTCCCCAAGAAAGCATCATGTTCGAGAAAAGTACATAGAGCAGAACAAGCCCTTAGTTCCGTGCAGGAGGACTTTTTCCCCTCATTATCCGCAGTTGGCTTTTATCTTTGCGACGGTGCTGGTGTGCTGAGCTCTCTTCAAGTTGTTCGGGCTCTTACAGTTCCTTTTTAAGTGAGTGGTATACAGTCGACAGATAACTTTCTCCAGCATAATATATAAGACTATATAGTCACCAACAAGAGAAGCAGTGTCAACAAGTTTGATTTTTTGTTGAAAAAAAACGTGATAACTCCTGGAAAGACTAATTGTGCTCGACAATGAATATAACAATCATCCTTCCTGCTGTCCATGTGACAACAAAACGACGGGATGAATCGCCTCAACCAACAACACCATTTCCACCAATCAGTATTACACCGTCACCAACTCCATTCTCGGAAACTACATCCTACAACCCTGACGACTACAAAGATATTATTGAAGAATACAATCGGGAGATAGCTGAGCACCACTTGTCCAAATCAAGGGCGGAAATTGTGGCTCGGCAGGCTGCATACGATGATATCGAAATCGCAGGATCCGTATCAGCACCAGAGACAGGAGGTGGTACTCCCTCATCGAAACCTTCTGGCCCTTGTCCGTATTGCTCGTCAGACTCCAAGTCCGAAGCTTCCATTAGGTCGCTGGCAGAGAAAGCTGAAGTAGTAGTTGTGGACAACAATAATGCTTCCATTGAAAGGAGAGATGTTACCGAGACTTCACTTTCTACTGACAGGACTGAGAGTCCATCATCCGTGGACACTGTTAACACTGTGATTCAGAGCAAGGCTTACGATATTCTTGGAGAACTGAACGAAAGTGGAGGTAACAATGTTGCACTCACTTCCACTCTAGATGACTCATTTGAGAGCTTTGAGCAAGATTTGAAGGACATGACTGAGGAGGATGGAGGAGTCACTACACAGGAAAATTTCGTATCTACCACGACCACGACCATCATGTCCACCATCACAACGGAAGAAACCACAACATCTACAGTTTCTCACGTGGAGGAGCACTTAGTTATCAACAACAAAGAAAATTATGAATATGAATTTGAGCGTGATGAGGAGAACGAGGAGGAATCTGGGATATTTGCCTCCGATAGCATTGATCAAACGGAAGATAATACGTCTGAAATTGAAACGAAAGAGATTGTCCACGACATTCAGGACGACGAGGAGCAATTATTGCAGGATGTTTGTTATCATCCAGATACTATTCAGGAAGAGTCGGAACAAGAAATTGATGTACTTGATAATAGAGAGGGCGTTGACGAGGAAAATTGTGACGAACTTGAGGAAAAGAAAGTTCCAGTTCTGGAAGAGACAGGAAATGAGGAGGTGACGATCATCGTTACTCAGGATGAGATGCCTGCAGCAAACATGTTTGAAAGGTAAAAATATAAATCAAAATATGAGTCGTTAAAAGTTTAGCCAATTCGAACTGATCCGTCTAGTTCGAGTTTTGTAGAGAAATTAAAATTTTCTTTATATTAAACCCTACATGTTTGTATTATTTTCATATAGTGAAGAAGAAGATGACCCTAGTTTGCACGACGATACTCCAAACGTTGAAAACGATGAGGAAACGACGGAGCCTAACGAAAAACCCAGGCTGGAGAAAGTTAACAGCAGCTCGCAAGAGGCCCCAGAATATTTCTCAGACACCAAAACCGACTCATTTGAAGAGAAACTTAGCAACGATAGTCAAGTGGAGGATGTCATAAACTCTAAGCCGTTATATTATGAGACAAACGACGACGACAATACCGAAACCTGCTACATTCCAGAAAATGGCAAGGAAAATTACACGAACGGCTACGAAGAGAATTCTGACAAGGGCAGCTACGAGACAGACGACAAAAGTTACCATTACGACAAGGATTTTGAAACTGAAAGTGGATATGAGGATTTTGATAGGAGTTTTCAAGAGAGGAGCAGCCATTATCAAAACCAATACCAGGAAAATGACGTGGACAAGATTCACAGGCAGCAAACATTCAACGGTGTTCCCTCCCTCCCAAGGAAGAAGTCCTTAGGGAAAAAGCAGAAGACTGAGGAGTACATAACGACTTCAGTTCCAATGCACAAGAAAAAATCCAGGAATTACCCAGACCCACGAAAACCAGCGGTGTACCCACAACGTCTAAATAAAACCACTTTGGCACGACAAGCCTTAGCGAGAGAAAAACGCCGAATATATGTTGAAGAGAGAATTCAGAATTTTATGCGAAATTCAAAAAGCATTCAAACGCCGTACGGAAGTTTAGACAGAAGCTACTCAATCGACAGATCAAACAACAAGATCAACTCTTCGATTTCAATGTCAAAAATCGCCAGTGACCCTATTAGGTATGGCAAGTCACATTTAGCGTCCCGGCCAAATCCTGATAGTCTGACACAATACCGCAAATCCAAAATCGAGTCCCCACAATCACTCCCCGACATTAGCATAATTGATTACTACATGGCTCCCTCACGAGGAGTGCTCACTTCCTCACCTGTGTCCCAAGTGGAGAAATTAGCATCCCACAAGACTCACTTGTCAAGTAGCATGAGCTCCATCCGAAGCCCAACAATAGGGATCGCTGAAGTGTCTGTAACGAGTGGTGGTGGAGGGGGTGCCTCCACACCTCGCAGTGGCGTTGTCATTGACTCGATTCCCGAAGAAACGTCTGACTTTTGGAAAGCCATATCTTCGGAAGAGGGCTACTTTTACACTTTCCGAGTCCGACAAACCGGACCCGTGCAGATGGTAGACAAATCTGTGCAGACACAAAGTGGCCCCATGAACTTTTCCAAAGATTATTACACAACTGCCCCTAGAAAACACGCCCCTCCTCTTAATAATAAAAGTAGTACAGTTACCTTGCCTCTCATTGACGATCGTAAGTCTATGCACGCCACCCTCCAATGACATTCAAATGAGAAAAACTTTCACTTTCACTCCCATACGTCCCAAAATATTAATTATAGCAGTGGTAGACGTACCGAATCCGTCAAGCTACCTCTAATACCTAATCCGTACCTAAGACTGTAACGCTAATAGTAGCCGTAATTAATGGAAACATTTTAGATATCGTTTAACCGTAATACCATTGGCGTTTAAGCTAAATCCATTCAATATACATAGTCAGTAAAATTGGCAACAGATACGTGCATACCTACAGGTTCCAAAAAAGAGTTTTTTCCAATCTAGTCGAGAAATCTAGTCAGTTTAGCTCATGTAGTTCACTGTCTACTTCACATCAGACCCCAATCGTTGATCACGTAGGTTCGTTTTGATTTCTCAAAAATTGCGAAACAAATAATTGGACGGCGACGAAAGCTAGTTCAGACAAGTAAAACCCAACTCCTCCAAACAACTCCCTCCGTTGCTGTTATATCCACCTCAAGAAACTTGGATTTGAGGGGTGATGATCGACTTGTAAGTGAATCTCCGAATACCAATTCTGACACTACTTTCTTTTGGTAATGTTAAGCTAATATCTCACGCGAATTCGTTGAGAAAATCGATACTAAATTGTACTAATATAAATTTTAGTATGACATGAAATGTTCGGTTAGGTAAACTTCTTGTAAAAAGCCATAGGAACAAGCTAATTTGTTCATATAACAAATAAAATGCAAACCTCATTAATGTCAAATTTGAGGACGGGCAACTAATAAAGCAAAATATTGTATAATAACTTTCTCCAGAATATTCATTTCAGTCAGTCAGACTCTGTTTCATACTGAGAATTTTTTTTACAATGTTTCACAGTGCCCCGCTTCTGTAATAGGTCACCCAACATATTCGTTTTGTCATGGAAAATGCATACTGGCTTCTGGAAATCGCTTTCTTCTGGAAAAAAGGAAATGGACAAGCTTGCTAAATTATTTTAATTGCCATTCTGTACAGGAGACAAAATATTACGGGAAATAGCGGAAACGGTGCAGTTACGCCATGACGCTGAGTTGCGACGGGCTGAGTTGATACAGCGAGCGAATGACTTGCAAACTTTGGTCAAAGAGAAACGGGATAAAATCAATCGGGTAACACTTCATATTAATGTCTATGAATTTTTATTTTATTTACTTCGTCGTAATTACGCCCCAACACGGCCGTCAATGGTTATGTTGAAGAAACACGTGTAAAAGTGCAAGATATGTATATATTTCATAAAAGTGTTACATGACCTCAATTACTTTTTTGAGACCAGCTTTCTCCAGATTTTTTTGAACTGTATTGCATCCACGTATAAAAAGCATTTCTCTTTTTTCCTATATGAACCTTAAAGTGTGCTTGATTTTGTGGACGAATGTTGAAACACACGAAATTGTGTATGCCCCATTAGTGCAGATTTTACTTCGCAATAATTGTATATGTGTAGGTAAATATTTGTTGGAACAGCAAACTATTGTGGTTTCCAAAAAAAAAGATGTATTTTATTCGGATTCGGTGTATACTTTATTTCATACAACCGGACGGCTTCCTTTCCTAAAGAAAGTGCTGTAGTCTCAATTGCACGATTCACATTATTGCACGCCACGTCCGGGAAAGCTATTTCATCTGTCACTAGACTGTAACAAGTGACCCCAATTAGTCTCTCAATCTACCTTTTACATAACGAAATATGGTCAAGGCTATATGCAAGGAGCAAAAGTGTATGCAAAATCTGTTGTTCTCATCTACATAACACTATTCAGACTCTTTTGGCTGTCCCTGTAATTCCAGAGGTGCAATTGTATAAAGAAAACCTCGGAGCATTTCTGTTTTAATTATACGCCTTGTAAAATGTTGACTTTCACTATACACCAAAATCATGTAAATCCTCGTATATGTGCGTATTGAGTAGTTGGTTGTAAATAATAATGCCTACTTCTTAACTTCTTACAAAGTTAGTAACTTTTGCATGATGAAGTTTGAGTATGTATGTACATAATATATACTTAAGTACTTATGTATGCGTGTCGCTTTGAAATGGCAACTGCTTAAATCTGGACCTAATATTGATGTAATATTATGCAAAATATTTTACACAGAGGCATGAGTTTTGGCACAAGAAGTACATCGAGGAGTCGTCTATGACAAGGCCACTTGAGGCTGCGTGTAATTCACTGCGAGCGGAGTTAAATACTGTGCACAGAAGACTATTGGCTCATTTGGAAGGTCGAGATTTACCGTTAAGACTAAGAGATGGTCCTTCGAAGAAGGTAATCCATTATTTATTTACATGGTTAAAATTACTGGCGAAGGCCATTGCATTAACCCTGTCGGTTAATTATGTAACTTGGTCATAGAGAACATGGTATTTCAATTTATCCCGATTATTTAATGTTTCAGGCTAACTACAAGATTATGGCAGCTAGGCTTCAACATGAAATCAAGGAATTGCAACAGAAAGCGAAGTCCGCAAAACTAAGACTTGAATCGGAAATAAAGGTAAATTAATATGTCTGTTAAAAATTGGAAGCTTTTTGACACGTTGATGTCCAATACTACAACTAATTATCTAAAAAAATTACAGTTGAAAGAGCAAGCAGAGAGGGAGGTGAGGGAGCTGCGGAACGATCTCGCCCACAAGAAGGTGATCATGTCACTGGCACGCTCTCAGATTGCTGCCTTACCGTCTGTCCATCCTAGAGCATATGATCCTTTAGGATATTGATAATATTCTTATAGGCTACAAAGTTTAGTAATATAATTGCCCTCAACGCTGTTTAGGTAAAAAAAACTACTGAGAGTATAGCGGAGTGGTTTCCGTTGTTGCTTTCATTAGAAACTTTCCCTTTACCACTTTTGTTAGCGCAATTCAAAGGGAAAGCTGCATGCAGGTACATATATTTATAATACGGTAGAGTAGTTAGATGAGAACCAATATACAATATATCAATATAGCAATATATACGACCAGTCTAATGATAAGATTTAGATCACACTTTTGAAATCAACTTAATTATTTCGTATATGCATTTACAAGGATACTCTCACATGAGACACGCTAAACTACATAACTCATCAAGTGCATGTCACGTTTCCACAGTTGACTTATGTTTATGAAATTATCGCACCTTTAGGATTTAGGAAGGTAGCTCCTTCATGTAGTGTTCAAAGCTACAGACGTGGAGCCATATATATCGCGTGTATGATGAACATGAATTTTGCATGAATATTTGTTGTAAGGAACTACCGATTGATGTGACTGATGCACTTCCATTTTCATTCTTTAGTGATAATTATTTTTAGCAAGAAAAAACGGTGAAAATATTTACTACTTACGATGTTTGGTAAAAAAATGAAATTTAGTGCAAACTTTAAGTAGTAAATTCATATGATGGATGGACTTTTGCTATCTGTTAAACACTGGAATCTTCATCCAGTGTTGAAGAGTATGTAAGTACGTTGTCAGAAAATAAAATTTCTTTGGTAAATTTTGTTTGTGCTTGGTTTAGAGAGCTCTGTTTAAACGAACTAATATAGTGTGGGTAACAATTTGTAGCGTGCATTTTTTGTCAACATAAATTAATTTACCTTAAGTAAGTTTAAGTTAATCGTTGTTTAACAAAATATCCATGTCGTTATATTTTATTTATGCTTTTGTTTCCCATAAAGCTGAGTGTGTGCATGTCTAACAGGATCTGAATCATGCTAGGGTTTGACTCAGATTCAAATCTTCAGGCAATGACAGTGACACAAGGATTTCATAGACACCATGATTTACTTTCTTTCCCACTTTCTCTTTTATGCTTTCTCTACTTGACTTGTTACAAATGTTGTGTACGATATGTTAAATAGCTGGTGGCGTTAGTATATTAGATGTGATTTTGGCAATTGAAGTAATTTCTAGCTTTTAGTTTGCTATCTCTCATTACAATTACGTTACGAGTTACGACGAAAGCAAGTAGTAGATTTCAATGCGTAAATGGATTATGGAATAAATTCGATTTAAAACGTTGATTCATTTTTTTTGGAGAAACCTGCATTAAGTTCCTAAAACTTTTCCAATTATGCATGTATGATTATAATTACACCTCAAAAAAAGAAGAAAAATTAAAATATTATATTTTCGAAACCTACCAGTTTACTATGTGATGCAAAACGATAAGTGTAAAATATGATTAAGGTCCTTCAGCACATATTATTAGAGAACATGTTTACTCTCTCAGGAATAGGAAACTTCGCAGTGGTACTCTCTACCTATAATTGCTACAAGTATTTAAAATCATTATAATTTCTCCCAGACACCAGAGAAAGATTATTTTAAATATGAAATATATAAATAACCAAATCCAACCAACTAATGCACATCTACCAAGCTTGGACTTTCACATTAATACCTAAATACTAATTATCTAACATAACAGCACCTAAGTAATTGCCGTCCTACAATACACATGACAATTTGTCATCTGCAAAATAATAAATATCATCTTGTCACATATATATTGAACATGGAAACAGTGACAGGATAAAAGTGTGAAAATGAAAGGTCACCAAAGTCACAATCAGAGATATATGCCATTTGTTTTAATTAGATTTTGATGAAGGTTATTCCGAGCTGCAAGTTTAATACGTTAATTTTCAATACCGCTGCGAATTTAATCCTGGATTTATTGCTTCTTGACAACAAAGGAAAATCCTGCTTCCTATATTGTTTCCATATAAAAATGATGAATGCATGCATGTACAATGTACGAACTTATGGATCAAATTTTAAGTAATTGTGATGAATGTTTGTTCGAAATATTCAAAAAAATATTCAATATTATAATATGCAACTGTAAGGACCGATATTGTTATTATGATAAGAAAGTAAAAAAAATCAAAGTAAATTTTAAACAAGTTATGCGTATTAATTCATTCTTCATTGCATTAATTTCCTCTCATAACCACCATCACCGTGCTACAGCGTGTGGGAAAGAAACAAGAGCCCAAGCAAAGGTTCAAAAGTGTCAAACTGCAAAAGGGATCTTTAACAAATCAAGTTTTCACTTTACCAGCCCATCATTCTGACATCTGATGTGATAAGAGTGGGGCGGATAAGCAACCCCTATTTCAAAATCACAAGGGCGAAGGGATAATTATTTTTTTTGGAGAAGCATGTAAAAATCACTTGGAGGGTCAAGTTTAAAACTTCGACGCGACATCCAAATGTTACAGTAATTAAATTACTTCAAATATAATGGCACGTGTATCAGAACTGGAACGCGTTGCAATCGAGTGAACACATCACTGACACGTTACAGCTCGAAAAGTGTCTCAATTCATAATTTTCTCGATAACCTCCAACCTTCGGAATATTTTGAAACGATAACCGCACAGCACAAACAACAAACTTTGCACAACACAATTTACGTAAACTTTTTGTGGATAAAATATTTGACTTTGATAACGCGCTATTTCTTTGTGTCTCACGGTGTGCGGTAAACTCTATGACGCATTCTGCATGTGTTCTTCGACTATAGGGAAATTGGTCAACAATGGGGCTACTCAAATACACACATTTCATCAAGGAATCATGACTATTTTGCTGGCATTTTGGGTCAAAGTTATCTCGATTTTAGTAGAATAATCCTTGAGAATTGACGGATGCTAATAATGCTTCATAGATGACGACGACAAAATAAATGTGATACAGGCCTGGAAGTTCTAGAGGTTACTGAGGGACTTCCAGAGCAAATATTTCTCTCCAGTGAAGAAAGCTAGAAACCCGTATTTTCAAAATATCAGCGTATTTTTATTGCTTTTATATCTATTTCATAATTAATTAAGCGAAATCCTTCAACAGTAAACCTGCTAACTAATATATTATGCGTTTTCTACGAAAGAGATTCAATACACCTCATTACAAAAATTAGTTTTTTACGTCTTCCATTTACTTTTAGAAAAGAATTTTGATGTACAAATATGACACTGAAATTTCGCCAAATGCTACGATCAACATTACTTTCTCAGTTTTTACTTTTCGATTTATTACACACACACGTAAGCATATGGTGTGTAAGATGTAAAGAAAGACCATTTTATTCATATATTTCAATGATTTTTTTGTTAAAAATATTACTCAATTTGATGCTAAAAGAAAAAGATATTATGCTTGAACAACTAGTAAATTAATTATTGGAAACAATTAATACACATTAGACTAAACTAAAACAGCAAAAGAATGCAATAAAGTAGCGGAATATTATGCTCAATTCAATCGGTGTATATTAATCTAGACGAAATATGAGTTCCTACACAAATTATATAATGAAAGTTAAAATCGGTATTGTTGTGTGAATATCGTTGCTGTTGCAAAAAACTAGCAATTATTAACTTAATATGTGATATGGGAGTGAACCATTACGTTAGATTCGTCGTGTAATCGCGATGTTCGTATGCTACAATTTTTTAACAATTTCGCTCCTCTCCCGGTGTGCCCCGAAAGTAATCTATAATCTACAGCTAGTAATTTTACATGTAAAAATCATTTAACTAGAGGTCTATTTTGTCGTTCTTCCGTACAGGATTGATCTTTGTAGCGACGAACCTCTGCCATGTACTGGGACCAGGCGTCCGTTTTCCCCTGCAATTTTAACGACCAATGAGCAAAATGAGTGTCAGGGATTACTTTAATTTGATTTAGACAAAATATATTGGTCACTATGGTCACGTTATTATTTTTAAGGAATAATTAACAACCTTCGTGTTATCGTCCTCGACCTTCTGCTTCTTGACAACACCAGTGGGGAGAACACGGCCACCACGTCGCTTTCCAACCTACAAACAGCTTTCAAGTTAGTCGAAAATTTGGAATGTCTGAACCCCTCTTTAGAGTGGGCCATAATAAAATGAAGTGAATTTGAGATCTCTTCTAGCCAGAATGAAGACATCTAAATACCATAATAGGGACTGCCTTCTTAGTTTCCTTTCCTTCCTTTTCCGAATCTTCAGCGGGTTTAATTTGTGGTTTCTTGTCTTGGCTGGATGTGGCTACGTCTACAGACGAGGAAGCTGATTTAGATTTTGTAGTTTTGATGTCATCTAGTCTTGACGACGACGACGACGAGGCTTCACGTGAGCTGCTAGTTGCAGATGAAGGGGGTTCGGATTTAACAGGCGGCTGCGGAGGTGGAGGCAATGGTGGAGGGACGGCCGTTGGGTACATTTGGTTCGGTGGATAATAATAGTTTGGAGGTGGTTGCTGCTGAAGTTGATAATATGGATGAACCGATGGCGGTGGTTGTGATGTGTACGACATGTTTTGTCCCTGATTTTTATTGTATGCCGAAGTTGGTGGAGGTGGATACATGGGATTATACTGTTGACCTGTGATATTAAAATAATATTAGATAGT
>JAQFZW010001320.1:0-29170 GCA_034687055.1 Heteromurus nitidus
ATATATACTCAAAAAAAGTATAATAATATGGCTCTAGTCTTGGTCTGGTGAGAGAGAGAGAGAGAAAGAGTAGAGTTTCTACTTCTCCAATAAATTTGATCTTCTCACACAAAATCCAAATGTGTTGTGTGTGTGCTGTTGGCGTTTATTCCTTATTCCCTTTCACACTCTCAAACACAAAAACAAACTTTCACTTTTATGCTTTCACCTTGTTCCGTTGTTGCTTGCAGAGGAGCCCGTCGTCGGAGTGAACTTTGAGAGAAAGGATTTTTGTCGTGGAAATGAGAAAAAGCGTGAAAATTTTCTCTGGATTTGGAGTTAAGTGCTCTTTGTCATCATCATCATCACCGTCATCATTTCCATATGAGATTAATATGTTTTAGACCGGGCAGCTATTTTTTTTATTGCCCGTCGCAATAATTCTTTTGTGCTTCCATTCGTAACACAGGATGGATGTGTGGAGTTGATGGTATAATTACGTTTAAGCTGGATTGGAGGAGGATGATGATGATTATCTTCATCATCATGTCCATCATAAAAATTACGCTAGTTTTTGTACCAACTGTTTTTCCTCATTCGAGCATGAAAGGGATGATTATGATTACCAAGTTGATGAGGATGGATGGATATTCTGAATTCAGCTCATGGAAATGTTTCATTTGTCATACATAATTTAGTGGAAAGTGGAAATAACGATGTTATTTGCTGATGAAAGTGAAGTTGGCAATGAGAGCAATTTGACTCGACAAAAGGAAGAAAAATTACTTTTCTAAATTAAAAGAGAGAGTAAACAACAGGTGAAGAAGGGGCACAGGTGAACTGCCATTGTCCATTTCATTATCTGAAAAGATGCTCGAGACAGTATTTTTTATTTCGTCTGGAAATTACGCAAGACATCAAGTGCAAACTCCTTCATCTTGACATTTCAGTCGCACAATCTAAACTGAAAATTAAGCCTTCGTCTTTCCATTTTAGTGAGATTGGAGACGAGAGGAAACTCAATTAAAACTGCTTTCAAACAAGAAAAGCTAATGTAAGTTCACTACTTGTGTCCCTTTCTCTTTCAATCATGCTCTCTCTCTCTCTCTCTCTCTCTCTCTCTCTCTTCGTCGTCCATCTCCATTCCTTTTCTTGAACGAAAAAAGGAACGCTAGTTTATGAGCGGAGAACGGAGGAACGTGTGGCGAAGGCTAAACCCATACGATAGCATATTGTACGATGATAAAATAAAATTTCCCTTTTGTACTCCACTTGGAAAAGTCAGTGGTGTTTCCTCCTTGGAATGGCTCACTCTCCTCCACCTCCTCCTCCTCCTCCAGGTACATCACATATTCCTCATGCATAATTAAATGGATAATGATTACTTGTCCTCTGCCGGATGTTGTGCATCTCTCTCTCTCTCTGAATACAAAGAGGGAGAGGGAGAGGAGGAGAAGTTCTCATTTATAAATCATGTCACCGTTCTCCCTCAACAAAATCTAGCGAGAGCACAACTTCTGCCTCCGAGTGGAAATGCATACATCATCATCGACACCAGACGTTAGCTACACATCGACGCACATGGCTGAAGCCTCCAAGTCACCGTTTGTTCCACGTTATATTCCATCATACATTTTTTACACATTTCCGAGACGTGAATTATGAGTACCAAAAGCCCACATGTATTTATTCAAATTGTAACTCGGTAGGCAAATGTGTAGTTTTTAGTCTCTCTTGTTCAAAAATCAACAAATAGTTTTTAAAAACAAAACTTCAAAGTTTAAGTTAACTTGTTTTGGAGTTATTTACAATCAAGCTAAATTTTCATAATACTTTCGTTTGAAAACGAAAACCAAACTCCATCCCGGAAAATAAACTTTAAAACTTTGATCTCCCTCGATTTGTCAATTGAACAACTCCGACCAGTTCTTGAGGATAATGACATTGTTTCACGGAACCAGATAATTGTCAAGTCTCTCTCTCTTTATCCATTTCAAACTTGGTGATATATTGCGAGAAGAGAGGAGAAAAGCGTTATTCGCTTTCCGATCACACAACTTCCAACTTCAATCTCCAACTCTATTTTTCTTTGTTTCCCTCCGAGTCAATGAGTTAACCGACATTCTCGCTATTGACTAAAAGTCACATGTCTCTCGCCATCATCACCAGACTCTCCCACAAGGGAAAATATTGAATCCAATGAATCTTTCTCGAAGAACTTGTCGTTTTTTTTCTTTTTCTCTCTCTCATTCTCTCTTCTCCCGTCTGTCTTCAAGAGAGCAAATGTAAATACCATTTGCCTTAGTAAACAAGTGAGTTGAGATAGAGAAAGAGAGAGAGAGAAGGCCATTACTACTTGACTTTTTGGTGTGGTTTTTGTGCGTTGGCGTTTTCACTCTCCGTGAAAAATATACCACAAAAAAGGGGAAAGTGTGGAAGCTTTGTGATACTTTGTGTGTGTGTCTCTGTGTACACAAAAAAGACTGATATTATGTCGATACACTCTCAATGCTTCACTTTTACTTCTTCTCCAAAAGCAAAATAGGGGGAAGGAAGGAATGAGAGAGTCAAAATAAAAGTCGGGAAGAGGAACGACTTTCCAAGACGTGTTGTGCATTTTTAACCAAACTTCTCAATTCAAACTCGTTTCGCCTCCAGCCATTTTTCTCTGGTCTGGTATGGTCGGGTCCCGAAAACTAGAAAAATAATACTAAGGAACATGTCTCAAGGGATAGCTACCGTGTGGGGATGCAGATACACTTACTCACTTTACTCCCGTTCCCTTTTCTTTCAAGAAAAAGGAGGAGAAAAAAATGGAACAAATGCTCATATGTCGTCGTGGAACGGAACATGGTCCAAATTCTTTCTTCCTTTCTTCCTCCTTCGACGAGGAGAAAAAGACAAATAAACAGAAACTGTTACAACTTTCCTCGTTACAATTGTACTTTGGGGGTTTATTAAAAATAGGGAATGCATATGATGCACACTGAGCAAGTATTCCCGGAATACAATAAAAAAAAGAATGCTCGAGTCGGGACTGGATAAACCTCTTCCTCCAACAATCCAAATACCACATTCTCCTCTTTTGGAGGAAGCAACGACACAAAAAGCGGAATTGTACGCGTAATAAAAAATAGCAGGGCTGAAAAAAACTTGTACATTCCTCTGAAAGCAAGAATGTTCCGTTCTTTCTGATAATTTGAGTCAAGGAATTGGACAAAAAAATTATTTAATGGGAATGGGATCCTCATCAAATATCGGTTTTTCATAATAACGTTTATACGCTTGATGGAAAAAAGGAAGTGTCTGATTTGATATACTTTTTTCATGAGATTAGGAACAGGTTCGAGTTGGAGAACTGCGGCGGAATCGAATATGATGATCGTCAAGATATAGCTTTAATTTTGTCTTGCTCTCCTTCATATTTTCTTTCTTTTACGTTTTACTCCGCTCCGCATTTTTACTTTCTGTGTTTGAGCAGCAAAGTTTATTGTTTTATAGGGAGAAGGATAGAGCTCTGCTGGAATTGGCGTATTTTTTTCCTATGCTCACTCTCTCTCTCCTTTTTTACAAAGTAAAACATTTGTATACATAATATCTCGCGACCACACCACCATCACCAACCACACATAAATTTTATGAGCTTAAAAAAAGTTAGTTTTCCTTTTAGCCCTTTAGAGAGGATAAAGGATGTTTGGAGTTTCTTCGCAGAGACTGACTCCAATTTTATGGCTTGCTTTAGCTGGATGCACATCTCTGGAAGGAGTAGAGAGAAGAGGAGCAGGAATAAAGTGGGAGTGGGAGGATGGAGGAAAATGTATACGAAAACTGCATCCACTTTTTCTACTTCAACTTCTTCGCAGGAAATTGTTTTGGCAACTTGTATATCCGGATGAAGCGAAATAGACAATAAAACAGAAGAAGGGTGTAAAGGAGCTCTCTCGTCCTTTCCACTTCGAGATCTGATCACGTACAAGAAAAGTGACTCTCTCCTCGCCTCGAGTCGTCTGTGGCTGTAGCGCGACATCGAATTTAAGAAAAGGAAAAAAGTGATTTTTCTTCTTAGCCAGATTTTTCAAGTTGAGTACGACGACAACGACGACTACGAAATTGGTTCATATAATCTAGCAATTTGGAGAAACTTTGATTTTTCAACTGGAAATAAATAAAATTTGAGTAACTGACAGAAAAAATGGAATTGAAAGTAAAAAGGAGGTAGACACCGCTTACCTTAATTGATTCCTTTCAACTTTCGTTGAAAATGGGAATTTGTTTGGAGGATTTCACGCACAATTCATTCTTCAAATCATGGGATCATAACTTCTGCGAAATCTGGAAAAAGAGAAGAAGAAAATTTTTTGAGTCAAAGAATCCTTTTGGCAATTTCTCATTTTCATAAAATATGTTAGCCTTTTTAACAAACTGCTCAATTTGCTGCCGACTAGTATTTTTATGTGTGCTCGTTGAAGATGTCTTATTAATAGAGGGAAATGACTATATTTTCGACGTCATATGCACGACAGAGAGAGAGGAGGAAATGTGGTGAGTAAACAAAGTCCATTTGAGCAGGAGCAGAGAGACATTCCACTCGAAAAAAGAAGAAAATCTTTCTGTGATGACGATGATGACTAGTCGCCGACAGAGAGTAATAATAATGCGTTTACTTCTTCTTCTCTACTCCGTTTCTCCTGGTTTGGTCTGGCTTCTTCCTTGTGGCAAGATGAAGGGGTTTTTTTTATGAGAATATAAATATTGTCAAGGTTTTTTTTCTTTCCTTGTATGTCTCTCCCTTTCAGAGGAAAATGGCAAAAAATTATATGTAAGGAGAAGCTTGTTAAGTTATTTTCTCTCAGGAGAGAAGTAACTAAATGTAAACGAAAAGATTACCTTAAAACATTTACTGATGGCCGGGGCCAAATGACCAACTTCGAAGAGAGATATTCTCCCTTCATGTGTTTATGTAGTTTAACATTTCCAGACTGACAATTATCACAAGTTTTACGGTTTGCCCCACAACGGAAACGGAATATGACGAGAGAAAAATATATAAAAAAAATAAAAGCAAACAGAGAGTGAAACGAAGACGAAGAAGCAAATAAAAAGTGCATTTCTCTCTCTCTCTCTCTCCGTTGTCGGAAGAAGCCGGTGAAAAAAACAAGACTGGAAAAAGAAAACAGAGAAAAAGGCACACATGCCAAGACCATATTCCCTCTCGACATTTAACATTCATCTCCTCTCGCTCATCAGACGAAAACGAAAACCTACACATAATTTGGAAACGTGATGAATTCCTTTCTACATCATCGTCATCATCAACATCATCATCCTACCTCCTCGTCATTTAGGGAGAACGTATTAAAAGGTTTTTGATATGTGATATCCCTATGCTCCTCCAACACATGTATTCCAAACATCTGCATACCTTTGTGCTTCTCATATTTCTCGCTTTCTTTGGTAAAAATGTATTTAAGACAAACAATTATATTCTTTGTGGCGTACCGCAGAAATAGTAAAAAATTGCATGTGCGGTGGCGTGGCGCTTTGCTGAAATGGCAGCCAGATGTTCAGAAAAGCACCGCATTTCACGTTCCCTCTAAATCGCATACATATTTTTCTTGTGTATATGAGCCCCTGTGTCCTGTCCTGACATCATATCATCCAAGGACAATTAATCGTATGCGGCAAGCCACAATCTCATCTGGAAAGACAAGAGGGAGCTTATATTATATTCAGATGAAACCGGAAGAGAAATGAAGCGACAGGATGAGCGAGTATAAAACCCATGTCGCTTTAGCTTTCACATGGGAATTCCATCATAAAAACTTGAGAGAGAGAGAGAAGCTTTTGGATGAGAATGAGGCTGATAGGTGACAGGTTTGAAAAACTTGAAGAGTCATCAGATCGTGGAGATGGGAGATGATACAATATACGCGAATATATTTCTCCTTTGAAGCGAGTCAGCAGATTTTCGGCGAGGAGTGGGGGAGAGGAGATGAGGAGAGCACCTCCACTCACACAAAGCAACTTGACGAGTTTCCTTCTCCACAAGCCAATAAACCATTCAAGGGGGAAACAAATGACAAAAGATTAGTTGTGGTTGTTCGAGGTTAGCTTGAAGAGACGAAGAATAGTGAGGTTGATTGAAACAATAGCGCTAAAGTGACAGACTTGTTGGAAAGACAAGAGAAGAGACATGATACATTGCGTCACTATATTCACTCTCCACTTTTCTTTTGTTGAAAAAAAAGAAGAAAAAGAAAGGGATTTAGGTCGTCTTTCGTAGTTTGCTTCGAGAGGATTAGCACGGCACACACACACACACGAAAAGGAAATCTTTTTCAATTTAGTCGAGTCAAGCAAGTGTGACGGGTGAAGAAGAAGACGAAGAAGAATAAGAAAAAAAAATACAAGGCAGGAAGTGTGACACTGTCACAGGGTTTGACAGTGAAGCACGCATCTTCTAGAACGGAGACAGTTCACTTGTTTCCACGTCACGCCACGAGAGAATCACAGACAATCTTGTTTTGTATTTAGACATTATTAGCTCTTTGGAGCAAGTATGCTTCCCTCTCCACTCCAGTCTGGTCCTGGTCCTCTCACAAAAAAAGTCGGTGATTGTTTGAAGGATGAATCAGAGAAGAGTTAAGGTTAAGATATAATTTCGTATGAATACTTGGTTTGGTTGTGCTACAGTGCACACAAAATTGTAATTTTCTACCAAGAGTTTTTACACTGTTCCCCAGCTCTGGAATATATTTATATGAGGCAGAGAATTTCTCTCTGGAGACTCAGCATCTGTCCTTGGTGAACGAACTGACGGAGGAGGAGAAAAAGTTACCTTGGAAGAATGACGACAGTGCACTGATGTCATGAAGGTGTGTGCTCTCACGCATACAAAGTCGGGATTGGAAGTGGAACTCTGGAGCGGTAATGTCGTGTGTCCCCAAAAAAATATCCTACGATGTTTGGAGCAAGAAAAATATTAAGGAAAACAGTCAGGTCATCGTCATCTCCCCTTCTTTTCTTGGAGAGAAGAAGACAAAAAAATCCTGGAGGGAAGATGAAGTGACTGGAGTTCGAGTTTAGTTGCCCTTCTTATCTCTCACTCTCTCTCTCTTCCTGAGTTTTGTGGAGAACGTGAATCTACCTTTCTCTCTTTTTCGTGACATGTCATTTTTGTCTGTAGGAAAAAGCAGTATGAAAAAACCACGACGAGACTGCTACCCAAACCCCCATGATTTTTTTCTCTCTCCAGAAGAAAATGGCTTTCAACTTGTGTGACACATTCCCTCATTCTAACGACATGATGAGCTCAGCTTGCTCCAGCAGCAGAGCAGCCAATTGGTATGCTCTTCCCAAAAGGCATTTTTTCCAGATTTCAAAACCATTTCCCCCTTGGTTAAATTTATTTCCACATGTTCCACACTCAATTGTGGGAAAATTATCTCGAAGGGGAAAACATCATCTTGAAGGTCATGTCATATCATACACATTCCCTGACTGGAATGCCAAAAAGTAAAAAAAAATATTAGATAGGTTGATGGTGGGATTGCAAAAGTAGACAAGTTCTGTTTAAAATAGTCCCTCATTTCCTGGAATAAATGGGTACTCGTACTGGAAGAGGAGATGAGAAGAGTTTACGACGTGTACTCCGACATCCTCTCTCACTCAAATTTGTTATCTCTGCTTCTGCTTCTTCTTAGAATTTAAGGGTTCCCGCGTAAACTTCAAAGGATCTTTTTTAATCTTCTCGTTCCCGCCACCAAATTATTTTCTATGTCTGAGCTTATATTCATATTTAATATTCATTTCCTCCAACACACGTGATGACAGATAAGATACGAGTGTTTAAACTTTTTAATTTAATTTTCATATTCACTGGATATGAGCTGATAAGGATAAATATAAAAATGTGGGGCAAGTTGAAATGAAAAGAATGAATGCTGTTCCCTTTCATCACGTTCTTTATCACAACACATGTACATCTGTTTAGTTTTTTTAATTCGTCGTACCTTTCAAATTAGACACGGGTACGCTTTGACGAACACAAGCACGGACCATTCAAATGTTTCCTCTATTTTCCAGATTATTTGTACCTTAAAAAAGTTTTTTCTGAGACCTCAGCGCCGTCGTAAAAAAGGAGGGTGTATCTAAATGAACTCATGAAGGAGAAAAAAACTCATCATCTCTCAACTCTCTCTCGAATGCAGCCTGCAAAGACGAAAAGGAAGAGAGAAAAAACTCGAAACGAGCGTAAAAAATATGCAAAGTATTTTTAAACAAGTTGTAAAATGCTGGCGGATGAGACGGATTAACATCCATATCCACATAGTGTACACAAACACGCCGTTTATTTTCCCGACAAGAGCGTTTCCCTTGTCTTTACATGCTCGAAGCATTAAAAAAGGAAAAGAAGTACAAATAAATAGAGGAGATCAAGGTGAGTTTACATTTGCGAGGAAAAGCCTGAAGAAAAAATATAAGACTATTAGACGAATACAAGCAGTCTATTACGATCTGCTGTGCGAATGTAATTCGCAAAAACCATTGGGATTTTTTTTAAAGATTTTGGTCCAATGTCCGACCGTTGACGGCGAAGGTTCTTATGTGAGAAAAGAAATAAGAAAAATCCTTGAGAAAAAACGCACATAATATTCAGGATGAGGGAATGTTGAAACTCATCATGAAAGAGAAAACCACTCCTGACTCATCAGAAAATACTCGTCCACGGAGTCATGGATTGTGTCTTCTGCGAAAAATGCTCAACTTTGACAAAAGGAAGAAATTTTAGACTACGTGGCTACAACTGCACAACCTTAGCCTAGAACTTGTTACAGGACTTGAGCTGGTATTTAGCATCTAGAAAATGATGCACACATGTCTAGTCTCAACTCTGATCATATTGCAAATTGCAAAAAAAATTCTACGGACATTTTCCTTCTTTTTTGCAGCGGATATTAAAGTCATTTTCCCCTTTTGAAATTTGCAAATGGGATTTTGTGAATGGGGCCGTAGGACTAAATGGAAGACAAGGAAATCAGTGTTTCTTTAAATAAGCAATTTAATTCGATGAGAGCACCCCACATTTTTTCCACACGAGGCATACAAACTGAGCAGCTGAAACAGGCTTGGCTTCGGCTACCAATAAGCTACCACCACCATCATCATCATCACAGTTCCAAGAAGCGCACAGAGACGTCGTCCATATGACTCTGACATGACGTGGATGACAGCAAGCCAATAACACTGTCAGAGCGTGTGTGTGCAGTGCAGTATCTTTGCGGAGGAGAAGGAGGAGAAGAAAAATTGGGAGCCAATGCCAAGTGGAAGTGGAAGAAAGTGTTGAGTTTGAGTTGAGTCGAATTTCGTATAGTCTGATTCGGAATATAAGAGTTAGAGTTAGCCTAACTTTTAGCTCGTTTCATTTCGGTGGTTTGTAAGATAAACTCGTCACGTCAAACAGACGAGAAACGTTCTCTCAGGGGATAATAAAGGGAGTGTGTTTCGTTGGTGGTGGTGGGCAGTTGTTGGAGGCAAGAAGATATCTATATTTTCGGGCTAGAGTCAAACGAAAACTTTTCCTTGGGCAGATTATTGTTGGTAGTAAGTTTGGTTGGTGGAGAGAATGGCAACAACTTACGATTAGATACCTGACAAGAGAATTTAACGGATGCAACATCTTTAAACACCGCTTTGGGGCTTATGTCATAATGGGTCAAGGTTTGAGTTGAATGAGAAACAGAACAGAAGTAGAATTGCTCCCTGTCTTTTTGCACAAGGACTTTCATCTCGTCTCCCTCTCCAACCCTTGAAGAAGCTAACGACGCGCAGGTGACATGGATGCATAACAAGATGAGATGGGAATATGTGTGAATGGAGATGACTTCCGGGTTTTAAGCTGGAAATCTTGGATCTCCTTCGTCTATGCGGAAGCTGACGACCCTCCTACCTCAGCTAAAGTTGGGAGTTGTGAGTTGGGACATTAAATATTATTTGGTATTCAGTTTCATAATCCTTTTGGATATCCATTCAAAACTCTTCCTTTTAATGCATGCTGGCTCTGAAGATGATATGATATGATAATGGGGGAAGGAAGCTTCTTGTAATCATGAGGATGATGATGATGATTCTATTCCCACATTCCCATTTCACGTATACTCTCTCTCTCTCTCTAGTCAAATCTTCTCATCGTCGTTGCCCAAAAGCGTAAAATGTGAAAAAGCTTAAACATTGAGTCACGTAATAAAAAGAAAGATGTCTGGAGTGGTGGACCTGACACAGTTGGACATGGGTTGCAGAGAAGCAAGTATATAGAGCTCATAGCTGGACAAAGCATGTTTCCATGAGATTCAGAACTTTCCCTTTTCATGGCGAAGAAGGAGAAATAGAGAATTTTTGTAAGGAGACGCAAGTGGAAAATTGAGAGGAATAAAAACTGAAGAGAAGCCAAAGCCAAGCCAGAGCTTCCGAGAATGTATTGAATTTTACTGAGATGCTTCTCAGCTTTGTCTTTACATGTAATACACGCCATTATGATTATTATTTTCTACAGTTTTTTAATATGCCTTTTCCGTAAAGCTTCACAACAACTAAACTACTTGCGAGAGAGAGAGAGAGGGAAACGCTTTGGAATCATCTACTTCTCTCTCTGGTGGAATGGAATGCTTTGGCTTAGCCGCATAATACGTGCTACAAGGAAAACACGCATAACTCTCGAATGTAAATGGAGTAGGAGAGGCTTGATAAAATTTTCACTGCTCTCCACAGTCCTCATTCTCTCTCACATATGAGAGAGCACAGAGGAGCAGTAGCAGCGGCTAGAACAATAGGAAATGGACGAAAAAGGAGAAAAATGGTTTTTGGCTTAGTGCCACAGCTCAACTATATCTTTTCTCTTAAAAAAAAGAGGGGAATGGGGAATGATCATGAGCCAAAGCTATTTGTTTCTTGAAAGAAAGAGACAGACGAGCTTCTATTCTCAACCTCTTCTGTATTCCGAACAAGTTTTTTTTCTCACAAAACGAGAAGAAACTTTAAAAAAAAGTAGAAAAAAGTAAACTACTTTGAGTATTTTTTTTTCGTTCTGAGAAGTAGTATAAAAGTAACGTAATTGTTTACAAGTTTGCGATGTCAAGGATAAAGAAGAAGAAGGAGGAAAGGAAGGATATGATGAAGAATTCATTACATTATCTGGAAATGAGTCATTCGCACGGAAATTGATTCATGTGGAGGATTGGAGACTTAATAAGTATATTTGGAGTGAATGTGGGAGGGATGTTCTCACCTATTCAGGTGAAGGTGTGGAATGTGGAATCCATGCAAACAAGTCATCAGCATGACGTAACATTTTGATTCCTCCACACGAAAACAACTTTTTTTGTTTGTTTGGAGGAGGGAGGGCAAAATGCCAGGGGGAAGGAAGCACTGAAAACCCACACACAAAAAAGTTTCCAGCAAATTTTCCAAATGAAGACTACCCCAAATGAATGGGTAGAATGGAGAGAGGGGATGCGCTGATTGGGGCAGTGTTGCATAATAATATTCAGTGCTGAAGCTTGCGTAGCTCTTGTAGCAGCATACGATGTGGATGTGGAATGATGTTTCTCAAAATATACTCGAAAGTTATAGGCGCATATTATCTGTATGTGTCCTTTTATCTTTTATACACAGATTTTGGAGGTATGCCAATGAACCTCTGGCTTCCCTTGTCCTTTCTTACACGACAGACTTATGACGATGGTGTTTTGTACGATAACGATGGCATCTGGAACACAATTGCGGATTAGAAAATGTTTAGTTCAGAAGCGGATGCTGATGATGATGATTTTTTTTGCATATAACTACTTTTCAAGTTGCCAATTAGCAAATCACTTCCCACTGAAAGGATAAAACCTTGATTTTCACTAGAAAAAAAACCGAAAGTACTTTGAGGAAGTAGGGAGTCGTTGTAAATTATTGGAAATTATTGAGCAAGTCTGACAACAGAGAGTAAAAAGAGGAAAGTAAAAAAAGGTTGTATTTATAAAAGAAAAGTTTGGTTCGCAAGGTGAATCGTAAGTAATCACAACTGAGAGTAATCACCAGAGGAGTGAGAGAGAGAGAAAGAAAAAGAGAGAGAGAAAGCAAGAGTTGTTCTCACAACATCACATCACATCCCTTCCTTTACTCTCTCCTTTTTTTCTGAAGGGAAAAACTAGTTCACTAACTTTCTTACAGCGAATTGCACATCGCGTCTCTCTTGTCTCGAATGATTTTCGAGAAGGAAAAGGGGAAAACGTGCTGGACTGGATTGGAATGGAGTGGAGAGATCAAATACTAAAAGATATATGTGTGTTTTCTTTTCTCAACTGGAGAAAAAAAGAGAGAGAAAAGTCTAAGAGTTCTTTTTTTAAGGAGAGAAACGAGGTAAAAGGGTTTCAAGGAAAGTTTACGAGTTTTCGGGTCATTATCATTTGGCATGCTTCATGCTTGTGGAGTGCAGTGGTCTATGACTTCACCAGTAAATAGAAGACAGTAGACTTTATTTCGATGAACATCTCCTCTACAACGAGAGAGAGAGAGAGACTCACGACTCTCGACTCCCAGTCCAACCAAACTTTAATCAATCCCGGCCATCTTGTTAAGATTCTACGAAGGAGTTCTGGCTTTTTTAAATAGTCGAAATTTTTCTCTCAATATTTTTAATCACACACGAGTTGATTTTCAATCAGGAAAGAATCTTCAGAGGCGAGGAGACGAGTGGAAGTGGCAGTGGACCGAGTCAATGTTGATTATGCCCACTTTTGCTTCAATAATGAAGGCATCTTTACCTCCATTTTGTGAGGCCGACTGGCTACAGTGGTCATTACCATCGTTATCATGGCCATTATCGTCATAATACTTATTTTTTACTGATGCTCTGATGGATAGACATCACAATTTTCCACAAGTAAAAATTGATTTTTTCTTCTTCTCTTCTCTTTGTTGGAATCACAACAGTTTTCTCGAGTGGTTACTTTCCTTTCCTTTACTCACTCACTTTTTTTTTAGTTAGAACGTAAGCGAGTGTACTTTTTGTTCTCTGAATGACCATTATTAGCATCATCAAGATCATGATACCGTCGTTTACAATAACGACATTGCCACAAGAAGAAGAAAAACCCAAAGCGGAAAGTAGAGTGCAAAGAACTCCTTTTTTACACAAAAGAAACCGAAAAAATCCTTAAACTTGGAACGTCCTTCAACTGGATAAAAAATTTCAAAGTTGACTAATCCTCTCTCTCTCCCTCTCTCTTCTTTTTTATATTTTTTAAGAATAATTTTCTCCTGGAGATCATTCTTCGCAAAAGAAGAAGGAACTTGAAAAAACAAGGTTATTTCTTTATTTCTCAATGCAAAACAATTTTCCAGCCCCGGGAGCACACTTGAGGCAATTTTGCTGGGGAAAAGCTACTGAACAAAATAGTACACCCCTCGCACTTTTTTATTTCCCTTCAGCAATATAAATAGGAATTTTGCAGAGAACACTTTCGTCAACACAAAAACCAACAACTTTTTTCTCTTCTTCCAAGTTTTTCTTCCACACAAGAGAGAATGAAAGTGAGACGATGCCTTTTGGTTGCTGTTTCTAACGAGAGGAGGATAAGAAACCAAACCAGAGAGAGAGAGAGAGAAAGAGAAAAACGCATATATTTTTCTTCTCAGACATGACCAACTATAACTCTTGCTCCTTTCTCTCTCTCTCTCTCTCTCTCTCTCTCTCGAAGGAGAAACCAAGTCAGATTGTATCATAAGCCCCATTGTTGAAGAGGGAAATGCATTGGCGCCATCAAAAGAGGGAAAACAGAGCAAAGAGTTGAAAACAGAGAAAGAGAGAAAAAAACTTTCGCCTCCTTCCCTTTTCCAGTTCCAGTCTTCCAGCTCTTTCCTTTTTTGTGAGGATGAGAGAGTAGGAGAAAACTTGTTCTGGTTGCTTTCTCTCTCTCTCTCTCAGCTCGCTCATCTTGTGATGATGGAGGAAGAAGAGCAAAAAGAAGAAGAAGAAGCGAGAAGAAAAACTTTCTATTTTTTCTGTTTGTATCTATTGGTCAAGCCGGACTGGAAAACTTTTGGTTGGCCAAGTGCACTGGACTTGGAGACTGGACTAGACTGGTGTTATGAAGGAAGACAGAATGGAGAGGAGAGTCCAGAGTCAACACATCCAAAGAATATAGGAAAACTGCGTCATTCTCCTCGTCTGCTCAAAGTCTAATATGTTCCGAGTGAAAGTGGGGGAAAGACTAAAAGAGCTTATTTTTTGTCTCTGTATCCCATCATATATCGTAATATTCCTCGTGGCGCTAGTAAAACATGAAAGTAGCATCTTCTCCAGCACTACTGCTGTGATACAGAGACATGTTGATGGATCTCTGTTTTCACATTTTTTTGCTGGATTTCTCCTTTGAGATTTTGAGAAGAATGGCTATCTCTTCCTTGTAGTTCTCTATGGAAACTGGGAAATTAATTGTAAATCTTGAGTTTGAGTATAACCTCAAGTTCAATTGACAACTCAACTCACGATCAGTTCCTCCTTTTCTTGTTGAGGTTGACGGTCCCTTTATTTCCTTACTTTTTTACTGACCGCCGATCCGAGTTTAACATCCGAAAAAATAAATCAAGATTGAAAGGGAGACTTGAACACTTGTTTGATTTTCCCATTGAGTGTTCCCAAAACTTATCAACGTTTTTTGTCACTGTCACCGTGAAAGTGGTCGAGTTGACGGAGCAAGTGTATATGAACTTTTGGAGTGAAGTTGGAGTTAGTCACAAACTAAGAACCACGTATATAAATAGTAGCACTTTTCTGCAATGATACCTATACTTTTTTTGTCAATCGTCACTAGTCGCTGTATCTCAAGATAAAAGATAACATTGGGAATAAGAAGAACCATTGAGGGAAATGGTTTTTTTGTCGTATGTTGCGTGTAGAGAGAAAAGTTAGTTTCTCCACAAGAAAAATGGAGTGACTAGCAAGAGCCAAAGTTATTTTGTTATCACCTGACGAGACACACTGGAATATAATTACAGAAGAGCAAATTGGATAACAAAAACAAGTCGACTGGATTCTGGGAATACAAGGACGATTAGAGAGAGAGAGTGTGTGTGTGTGTGTGTGTGCTTCTCTTATTCAACTAGAGCAGGTGAAAGTTTTTTTTGAAAAATAAAACAAGATGAAAATGGAGTTAGAGAAAAAAACAACTGGTTTAGCAACCTACTCACACAACCCACACGACATATCCTTGGAAAATATATTCCATGTTGTGTGGAGGTAGAGTCTAGGAGGATGGAGAAAATGGAGTTTACGTAACTTGTTTTCAGTCGTATTATGGCTATTACGAGGGTGCTTCCTAATCGACTTACTTTTTTCGCAGAAGGGGAAAATAATGTTGAGCAGGGACGAAGAAGAGTAGAAGTTTCAGCATATTAAGTACAAATGACGCAACAAATGACTTGCTTCTCATTAGATCCTAATGTTACATATATCCAGGGTTTTTTTATTTTGAAGGAAATCTACACTCGAAAAGGGTATCCATGTTATTCTTCTTTTAAACAAACCAATTTTGACTCCGTCAAGAAATTTTTCCATTCCAACTTTTGATGGGGATTTCAAGCTCGAAATTGTTATTGGAAAAGACGAAACTGCGATTCAATATTTTTTGCGAGAGAGAGAAAGAAATCTCATAACGTTTCCTCCACTAATTAAAGGTTTTTCCCCTATGGAAACTTCGCCAGCAACAGTTACACTTGGAATATATGTTGAAATGGCCTCCTCTAGAAGAGGCCTCATCTTTGTTTTATATATCCACGGCGGATGATGATGATGATGGTGATGGTGATAGTCGACGACAAGCTTTTTTTCCAACCAGACACACATCTCTTCCACTCGAATTTTTCTTGTCACCAGGGAGAACATAGATACATTTTTCTTTTCTCGAAAACTACTGCGGAAGATGGGCGAGAGAGGTTCGGACTCGAAATGAACTTGGTTCTCCGTTTGCTGTGGTTTATCTTTTGTTGTATCATTATCATTAGAGTTTTCCTGTATCATCATCATTGTCGTCGGCAGCGTCGTCATCATCTTCTGCTTCTCCTCCTTTCCCACTTGGCCTCATTGCCAAATAGTCGCTTTTTTCTGTGTCGTCCGTTTTTTCTCTCTTTGGTCGTGGGATACTCTGTTATATAGCTTTTAGCTGCAAGTTGGAAACTGCTGTTGTTAATGATACACACTTTCGATACGTTTTTGCTATATAATTTTCAGAATAAGTTGAATTGTCACCTTAGAAATAAATACGAGAACAATATTTTTTATAATGCAGTTAAACTCAAACACTTTTCCCAAAAATTCAAAATTGTTATGAAATGCAAAAATATTGCTTTCAACAGACAATTGCTCCAGGGTCAGAGTAGCGAAGCGAGCTCTCCATTTCACTTGCATACTCTTGCTTCTTCGTCCATCTAAATCATTTTATTTACATTAGATTTTTAATGCATTTGGCAAATATAATGAAAGTCACATTCATTCTCGAGATGGATTAATCTGCTAAATTCGCTATATAAATTTGATATATTGTACTCGCCCGTTTAGAAGAAGAGGATTTATATACGCTTATTGCAGTTTAGTGGAATATTTTAAAAAGAATTAATATTTTTCTCTCCTCATTCACTCTCAATTGTCTTCTGGAACAATATATGTTATCTTTCCTGGACGTAAGAACACTTGTACCACATATCTACTACCCTCCAAAGAACACTCGCAGACATCCCACCAAAAGCTGAACAGAAGACAAAAACAGAACTCATAATATTTGTAATGCGGAATCTGAGTGAAAGGCAGAAGAGAACATCCAAATGTTCCTTCTTAAAAGTCTAACTCTGTAGAATTTTTTTTTGGCCAAATGTTTCTTTTTATGCTATCTCTTGTACGATGAGTAGCCTTTATTTTTTTCTGAAGGGAAAAACATCTAAAAAACTGCTTACGCTACATTTCCCACTTTTCTCCCGGCCCTCTTCATATCTCCTTCCAGCGCAGTTTCCTATATAAAATAGATGCGTGTGTAAAAAAGAAAGTGAACCGACTACTTTCTTCTTCTTCCCCTCTACTCTATTTATTCAAATGGCTTTCCCACATGCACTACAATTTTGTAAAGACACCAAAAACCGGCTATAAAGACACAATACAAGAAGAGACTTACAACCCCTTTCTCTCTCTCTCTCTCTCTGAACATTCCCATTCCCCCAAAACATACATACACCAAACCAGACCAGAGAGCTTTTCTTCTTTATTTTCCACTCTAGAAAATTCCTCTGCCAGTGCCACTGACGATGAGAGAAAGAAAGAAAAAACTTCCCTTTAAAAAGCATAAACACATTCACTTTAAGAAGTTTTTTTTCTTCAAGTTAGCACACAACAGAAGCATCATTTCGAAAGGAAAAACGACGACGACACAAAAAGTTTACGCATTCCACAGCAAAAAAATTGAATGTGTTCACGTTTGGCCACTACTTCTTCATATATGCAAAAAAAATAAAATAAAAAGAATAAAGTAACATTTTACTCTCGCGAACTTTCCTCGAATGTCTATGTCTTCCACATTTGTTCCGTAATGGAAGGGACAACGTTATATTTTTGGCAGGGATAATATGGACTATGGGAATATTGTTGGAGGAAGGAGCAAGTTATTTTGTTGCATATTGCGTCCCTCGTGTGCCATGTGCGGTGTGGATTGTAGAATGTAGAAAAGAGGAGAGAGTGGAGACGAGCTGTGTGCTCCTCTCTTTCTCTCCAGTAATAAATATCAATAATCGGGATTCTCACAGAGGAGCAATTCCTTCCGACGAGTAGATTACATTACATTACACGTCCATTTTTTTCTTGGCTGAAACCAAAGTTGACCTTAATGTTGTGAGCTGCTTTCTTTGGGTCGCCGCCGCCGCCGCATCATCATCATCCATCCCAATTGCATTATGATATGGTGATGTATGAGCGTTTTAGGTACGTACAATTTTTCCCTTCTTCTTCTTCAAGGAATTATAATAGCTCCCTTCTGCTTTTTTCCAAAAAAATATACATATATTTATATGATGAATAATTTGGCATCCAGTCTTTTTAGCCATTTGGCACAAGAAATTGGAGAATATTGTAGTAGCATTTTCCCCTTATTGCACTCCTGTAGATTTCTTTTGGAATGAGGATAACACACAAGAATAATATTTGCATAGGTCACTTGGGACACTTTTTTGAAAGGGAGAAGGGACGAGGAAAAATTTATATAATGCCAATGATGATGTATGTAAAAGGGTTTTTTGTTGGAGCTTGATGGTTATTATGGTCCATGGATGAGAAGATAAATAGGAGGGCCGTGTGCGCTACATATATTCCACAAGCATCTGCCAAAAAAACGAAGAAGAGCTTACAAGTGTGACGGACAAGTTGATTCAAAATCAGAGAGTGAGAATGTGAAATATATGCGAAAAGGATGAAGCTGTTCCTCTCTAATTCACAATACATACGCTCTTAAAGCTTTCCCGTGAAGCTCCTCCGTCCTTCTCAAAATTCCCACACATAAGCCTATAATTTTTAATCTGATCAGAGAAAGAGATGAAGACGAAGAAGGTTCTCTCCTTTTGCCTTCTCCACTTCTCAACTTGGACTTGGACTGGAGAAAGGTCCAAGTCGAAACCAGTCTCCAGACGGATCGTCGTCACAGGATGATGAAAGGAGAGAGAGAGAGGAAGATGGGAAAGACGGTGAAAGTGGAAGGAAGGAAGCTCTCTCACCACCACTCTTCCTATTCTCCTCTGGATTGTGTTTCTCTCATCCTTTATTAAAATGAGTTTGCTTGGAGCAACAAACGAAGGAGAGTACAAGGCAAGGGGAAAATAGGGAACGTAAGTTACTCCACATGTCTACTCGGGTAACCCAGCCTCTTCAATGCGACGTTGCTTGACGAAACCTATCAAAAATTAATCAACTCTGTTTCTAATCCTAAAGAAAAAAGAAGAAGAAAGTTGCGAGTTATAAGTCTCTCCCATCTTTCTTTCTCTTCATCGTTATATTCTTTTTCTTTTTCCGGCAGGGAATTGCGTGAAAAAAGGCGTCAATAATTTAATGAAGAGAATCGAAACGTATATAGAAAAAGACAACAAGTTGCATGAGAGTCTTTTGCAGTAGCTTCCTAAGCTTTACGTAATATAATCTTACAGAAAAAAATGGATGAGCTAACAAGAAAAATACGATGACAATATCAAGCAATTAAAATCAACTACGAAAACAAGTCATGCTCTAATTATTGATGATGTGCTCTCCGCTGGATCATGATCATTTCACTAACTACACGACCATCATCTTGTGATTGTGATATGACATTCTTGTTTATTTTGTGTCGTGGTAGCAGCAGGCGAGAAGAAGGCGACAACTCCAACTCCCGACCGAGTCACAACTTAATCTCATTTTTATATGAAAATTGTGTTGGCCTCGCCAACATAAAATCTAATCTAGGACGATGTGTGGAGGTACATTGTTGTGAGGAAAAGATGTCGATGATGAAGGGAACGAGTGAAGTGTGGATGTGGAAGGTGCCGACGAGGAATTGTGTAACAATCACGTTCTGTCTGCAGAGAAAAGGCTTGCTCTGGATCTCTCTCACTTTACAAGATAATAAATAGGCGGTTCAAGCATACCGTTGGTCTGTGACGGTACGCAGTGCTCTCTTTCCTAGATCACAAGGATATTTACATAATTTGTAATATTGCTCGAGTGAGTGCCACAGCCACACTTGCACTTTTTCCGGAGCAAAAAAAAAACAGGATAAAGTGTGAGAGAGAAGGAAAAGGGAGGAGGACAGCTCATCTTCCATCATCCATCCTTCAAGTCCTCCTCTCATGCTCCTCATCATCATCATCATCATCATCGCCACTGCCATCGCCATCAATTCAGGCCGGCAGCGACGAGGGAAAGCAGTAAAAAAGGGGGGCAATGGCGTTGGAAAGAAGAAAAAGTACGAAGTTAGTAGAAAAGTTTAGTGTTGCCCTTCTTCCGAAGAAAGTATGTGTTTTGTTGGAGACAGAAGGAGAAGAATACTTTTTTTTCCAGTATGAAACCAAAACCAAGAAAAGGGCATTGTCCCATTATTACTCCATATTTGTATTATTACTCCCAAGACTAAATCCTCGCTTTCACATCCTAAAAAATGCTGGAAGGAAAGAGAGAAAGAAAATGTTTTCAACTTGAAGAGAAAGGAATGTACGTCAGGCAGGCGAGGCCGATTTTTTTATATATATTTTTTGCCGCAAGGCAAGACACGATCTTTTCTACTTCTTCTCTCCAGTCCAAATATAGTTGGACTTGGACTGTGGCTACTTTTTCCCAGCATAAATATATATTTTTTTGTATTAGCTTTGCATATACATAATAATTATCTGACATTTTCCGTTTTCTTTCGAAGAACAAGTCGGATGCCCTTTTTTCTGTGCTCTCTCGAAAAAGAAGAAACGGATTCGGATTTGGAGAGAAAAGTGGAATGGACTGAGGATATTATGATGACTGTGCAGAAGGGGAAAAGTGATGTAAATTGCTGATTCCAAGAAGATGAAGAGGCATACGACTCTGATTTTTACCCGCATCACATTTCCCATATATATTTATATATATATATATTATTCCTTGTGGGAGAGTAGGGAAATTCTTGGCATTGCATCAGCAAAGCTAAGCAAACTTGCTTGCTTTCCTGCTCCTCTCATATCTTGAATCATATCGTCTATTATTATTATGCTTGTATGATATGTGCGTGCTTTTTGTCATCTATCTTTTGTATCTATAATACAATTTTTCGCTTTTTAGTTATCCTTTGTCGTCGTCGTGTCTTCTAGCCACGAGGCAGAAAAAGAAAGAAGGAAAGCGAGCGAGAGGAGGAGTCTCCTTTTACAACAAAAAACGCCGACCACAATTGCTCGTACTGGAGAAGGAGAGAGAAGATCCTTTTCTTCTGAGAGAGCTGACGCTTTTCTGTCAAGGAAAAGGCTAAAAGTGTGGCGTAGGAGGAGGACACATGCGAGCAGTAAATTGATAGGAAATTGAATTGTTTATTCTGGAAGAATATATGAATTTAAGGAGCAGAGAGGCCTTTTGAATGACGATGATAGAAAACAAGTGACATTTTATATTTAAATGTGTGAAACACTCACAATATTGTATTGTCACTTAATAATTGTTGCCTCTTGTCGCCATGTTTTGCTAGCAACTTTTCCCAACCAAGGTCAAAGGACTTATATAACTATCGTCTCGCTCCGAATATAAGTTGGGGAGATTTGACTGACTTGTGGGAATGGAGTGCATCAGTGCATTTCTCTGCAACTCCGTTAGAGGAAGTCGACTTTTTTTGCAGTGATTCCACACATTCGTAATAACCATAACTTTGGCGGAGTGCACAAAACGACATATGATCATATTTGAATGGTCGAGTGTCGCCAGAAATGTGCTCTATATTTATTACATGACTCGTTCAATTTTTTATATATTTAAGAGCTTCCTCCTTTTAGAAAAGAATATAACAAGAGAAAGTTTTCCCTTAAACTTTTTGTATAATTCTCTCTCGAGTAATCTACGTTTTTTTCTTCTTCTTAAAGAGTCCCTCTTCTTCTCCTTTCTTCAGAGAGAGATGCTTTCTTTGGTGACTTTCCTTTCCTTGTTAGCTCGCCACCACAGACGAAAACCACCTTCACCACCGCGAGGGTACGGGTACACAACACACACACACACACACACACAATTTTCCCCCTTCTCCCTTTCTGTGAGACTTTGTTCCCCAAACTATTTTCCACACTACATTTATAATCCTCGGTGAAAAGTTGGTTGGAGAAAGGAGCTGGAGAGAGAAAGAGGAAAAAATTGTTGTTATAAATAATGTTATCTTTCTAGGAGCCACCATGAAAAAAAAACTCTTCTTCTTTTTCTTTCTTTCAACTTTTCCGTGCGGAGCTGGAGCAGGGAGGAGAGAGAGAGATATAGTTTGAATGTAACAACGTTCCTCTCAAACCTCGTAGTAAAAAAGCAGAGAGAGAGAGAGAGAGAGAGAGAGAGAGAGAGGAGGCGATGCTCTGAGGTAATGAACCAACGAAGCAAAACTAAACTGGGAAACGGGAGAGGAGGAGAAACTGTTGTAAATCCCTGTTCTCCTCCGCCAGGTTTGTCTTTCTCAAAAGAAAAATCAATCTGTCTCCGTCTCCCCTTTGATAAGGATCATATCATTTCTATCAACATGAGTTCAGCGACGGAAGATACGAACTGTGTAGTAGTGTATCGTGTTGCGTCATATTTAGCCTATGTAGTTCCTTTCGCGAGGAGAAGAGAGAAATTCACTTGGAACAAAAAGTTTCAGAAGCAAAACCTCTCTCTCAAGTGGCGTATATGTATGTATGCATGTATGGACGGTAGTGATAGTTGAAACTTGTTTTTCTTTTCTAAGGACAAGTGAACTTGTGATAAATCAGAATGGCACATGAGATGTACCTACTCCAGTTTCCCTTTTTTGTCATCGTGTCATCAGTCCTAGTCCTAGAGTTAGAGAGAGAGAGGGACATTCTCGAAGGAAAGGATAAACATTTTCAGGTAAAATTACATTTGATTGTTTTTGAGAAATGACGTGGTCCTTTCAAATATATTTCTCGGGAGGAGGAAAGGGCACGCATGTGACGCAATTGTCTTAATGTTTTAAACCGTATTGGTTGCTTCTAAGCATGGACGAGAGTAACGAGACTCTCATTAACCAATCTCTCTCTTTTGTGACGTGACTCTCTCAGATAGGATTTGCCCTCTCTCCTACTCAAATCTCAAAATCTCTCTCCGAATTATTCTGAGGTTTCTAAACGACAGAATAAAAAACAATCGTACAGGGAATTTTTTGTTGAATATATATATATATATATATATTAAGTTAAGACCTTTGCTTAAATGGTGAACATTCTATTGAAGGAATAAGACACGAATCTCATTGAAATGCATAGCGTCGCTCTCTTCATGTCCTCATGAAAGTATGCGTATGTCCGGGAAAACGTGAGCGGTTGCAACGCTCCTGCTAACTAACTTGAAGAAATAAAATATGTTGGCGACTTATGACGAAGACTTGGAAATACTTGCATTTTCATGGAAAAAATTGATGTGCATTTGCATGCATCCCTTCTCTTCGCGATCCTTCATTTCTCTCTGATGATGACGATGATGACACCGGGACACTAAGATGGACTTTTTCATGGGAAACTAGAGAGAGAGAGAGAAGAAGAAGTCCACGTTTTCATATAGGACACCACATGAGAGAACAGCTTTTTTTATTTTCCCTTCTCTCCCTTTGGCATTATTTTGTGAAGCATGTTCTCTCATATAAAATGGAAATGGTGGAGGAGGACTGAAAAACTCTCGATGGATGGATATCACATTAGTATTCATCCTCAAACATTGAAAACTTTTGGAATGGAAGGACGAGGAAATATTCTCCATTCGTGGGTTTCCCTTGAGATTGACTTCTTCGGAGAGACATCAACATATATTTGTTGGAGTGAGAAGTATATGTCCACACGATGGTCCTTTTTACCTTCGTCAAATTTCTGGTGGAAAACATATGATGTTCTCTTTCTGAACTTCTCTTGAACATTTACCGTTTGGGTAAGTACTCCCGCGGAGGGGAAATCTGAGCGAAAGTCAGAGTCATTTTGACTTTTATTATTGGAAAGTTTGTACTTGTTTTTTTGCTCCCATTTACATGACCTGACTTAAGTATTCAATGTCTCCGATGGAAATGTGAGCTGGTGTGAAGATAGTTGTCTTCTCATCAGACAACGCATTTCTATTTCCTATCAACTATATTCATATTCATAATGCATTATTTTCCGTTATTCCCTTTTGAACTTGTTCTGTTCGTCTCGATCCTCTTCAAATATCATCAACCTTTTCTCTCTCTTTCTCTCTCTCAAATGACAAGGTGAAGCCCACTTGTGCACATCCCTTTTACCTTCTTTCTCTCTCTCTCTCTCTTCAGATATTTTTGGAAGAGGAGTAATCGCCTTAATCCTTCTCTATCTTTCTCTCTGGTCTAGTCTCGTCTGGTTTCGTCGTCGGCTTAATTCTTCAATAAATTCCGTCAGGTTAGAAAAACTCCAGCTTGAACTGGAAAAGGATGGAAAATGAAAAAATTCTCTATCCCTTTTTCATTTCTTTTGCTCCATCAGAAAATCTACGGTGACATTTTTTATTCCTTTCAGTCAAAGGATTTCAAATGAGGAATAAAAGATAATTGCAACTTTTTTCACCCACAATCTTCCTCCTCTATTTCTCGCTCTTGATCAACCAGTCAACCACAAGTAGCGGTATGAGCTTTTTTATCAGAAGAAAGTCGAATATTTTTCCAGTTTTCTCCAGAATTGGCAGGTGAGAGAAACTTTTTTTTCAAGAAGAAAAAGGGCAAACAGCGTTAATCCTAAAATCTTACAAAATTCAAAGGATTTGCTTCCAACATTTTTTTTTCAATCAAGACACACTTGTTATTAAAAGCTCAACGGATGAAAAAGTTGAGTGGGAAAAAGGTGAAGTTGGTGGAAGTGGAGAAACAATATGAAGTCATCAGCAAAACGGAACATTTGTGCTGTACTTTTTGACAGAACACAAGAATGGGTAATGGCAAAAAAAACGAAAGTAATGGTGAAATGGGTAAAAAAAATCGTAGAGGACGACGAGGTAAATAAAGTGTTGAGAAGAAAAATGACTAGCTTCCAGTGATAAATGAAGGGTCGAAGTGTGAGAGTAGCCGAGCCATTGAAACAGAAGATGAATAAGTGTTTTTAATGCAAATGGACCAGTTTTGTACAAAAATGGCTGGTTTTTGTTTGTTACACCGACTATTTTTATGTTGACCCCAAAAAAGGGAAGTGAATGGATAAAAGAGAAAAAAATGGGATTGAGATTGAAGAGATGGATGAATGTCGATGAAAAGGTGATGATGATAAGTGATGAAAAATGTAGCTGGAAAACCAGGGTAAACGAACTGTTTTCCAGGAAAGTAATTCTGGTGACAAAATGCTTTGTGCATGACTACCTGTCCATTTACTTTTGAAGAAAAGTATAGAAAAAACATTTGCTCATGCAACTTTTACAATTTAAACAATCACTTGAAAAAGAATGTGTTAATTACAATAATCTCTCACCCATTGTCCGAAACAAGTTATTAATTACTGCTGACCTTCAAGTTTGGTTGTTGGAAGAACTTTCATTGACGCACGAAATGCGAGCACACATCTAAATTCTAATTACTCCTCAAGCTTCCAAGGGTTCTGGAGGACTTGCAGGGTTTTTTTCTTTTGGTAAGTGTATATCTGCCAACTACGAACTACGAAGCACCCTTCACCTCTTACGTACCGTAGTACATAAAAAGTTTTCTTTTTCACCTAAAATTCATCTTGATTACTTAGAATGATTGTAACTTTTAATTTCAGTGCATTTTACGCTTAACTTTATCACTATAAAATATCATTACTTGAATGAATCCACTTGAACAACTCGCACACTTGCAATAACGAATTTATACACGAAACAATGAACGTATGTATGTTTTTTGCGAACCACAAAAAGGTATATTTTAGGGGCTATATGCACAATTACCACAATTGCTAGTAGCAGTCAATTTTAATAATTAAAATGGTCCGAGAGAGAGAAAAAAATGTTTGAAATAGTTCGGAAAAAGTTGAGAAACCCACAATAAAAAGTAGTCCTTTTGGATATCACGCTACCACCACTTTTCCCCTTCTTCCTCTCCTCCACACAGAATCGAGTGAAGAGCGAGAGAACTGTGAGCTTGAACTGGAGCGTGTGATCTCCGTGATCACCTCATAAGAACTAAGTGTGTCTCAGCAACGGTCTCAGATTTTCCTCGTCGGCGATGAAGAGAGAGAGAGAGTGGAGTTTGGAGTTTGGCAAAAAGGCTGAGCAAAGTCCATACGTCAGCGTCACAACGTGGACTCTAGCACACAACTGTGGGAATGGGAAAGGAAATACTGAAAAGAAAAACTGTATAATCTTCGTCAATACGTATATATCCCATGACTGCTGTATTTACTTATTTGGTTATTTGTTGGTTTGTGCTTGTACTACTTTTAAACGATTCAACTTCCCGTTCTGTAATTTCATTACAACAATTTACACGGATTCGGCAAGTATTTTGTAAAAAATCTCATCGATAGCATTTCGGGTTTACCAGTAAAGTCAAGCTGAACGCGTAGAAGTGTGTCGTCTATCAAATTTCAACATTGCGTAAGTCAATAAATGTCATCCGAAATAAAATAATGACATCTTCAAACGTTGGGGTACGCGTCACTGAGCTGTGCATGTAGTTGATGGGGAAACGGCGAAAGTGATGAATTTTTAACTGTGCTTAAAGCTTCCAATTTAAAGACAAAAGCTAGAAAATGTAGTTGGCAGTTTATTACAGTTCTTTCATACGGTCTGTTGTGTGTTAGTAAGTAGAGGTGATGCTTATTCCGAAGCACACTGGGCGTGATGGGATCAATGATGGGCATGCTGCCAGATCGCCGGCGGTGTCCACACGATCGACTGTGGTGTGGCGGTCAGAAATCTCGCTACCAATGATCAAATTTTCATATATTGTTGTGCCATTTCGATATGCAACAAAGTTTTGAGCTTTCAATTTGTTGTTAAATGAAGCCTTTAGCGCAGATTCTTTGCATATCAAACACACACGGGTAATTTTTGGTCAAATTTCGGTGGTCCGGCGGACAGATCATACTCGGCGATATGGCGGACAAAAATCTTGCTGCAGTTTAGCGGTCGAGGGTATGCCCATCATTGGATGACATAGATGACTGTTGTCTACTTCGATATCTTGAAAATTCTCAATTACTTTACAAGAAATGCCTTAAGGTTGGGCGGGTGTACCCGAACACCTCCACAATTGTTACACACAAATATCCATCACACTGAACGATGCTTCGTCTTTCATTGGAGAACTTTTTACGAAAATTTGGGAGAATTTTGACCGTACTTTAACAAATAAACGATCGCCCTTTTTCACATACGGCAGCATATGCTATTCTAGTTTCATATATCGTATCATCATAACCTCATCCACGAAGAATTTTTCGCAGAGATCGCATCTCCAAGAAAAATTGTGGGTTATTAACGAAGACGTGGAAGGGAAGTGTATGATAATGTGTGTGTGGAAAAAGCGAAGAGAAGTCAAGTTAGATCCTGTGTTCATTTGTAAATGAGTTAGCTGTTATCGGTTACACTTGTAAATTTAGGGGGAAATGTGGTTGTGTGGTGAAATGGAAAAATAGACGTTTGCTCCATCTCTCTGAAGATAGGGCATGCTTGTAGAGCACTCGCCCTCACATCACGCTAGAATGTGTGGCATACCTTTCTACTTTTATGCTGAGAATAGCATGCCTACGCTAGTTCGTATGAAATAACTTCAAGGAAACGCTGGAATGTGTAATTATTAATACGTTTGTTAGTATTAAGAATTGAATTTTATTTACTGATTTGAAATAGCAACAAATTCTAGTAATAAAGATATTGGGAAATGGGAATTGTGCTCAGTGGTCCTGAATTCTAGGTAAGACTGAAAAAGCCCTCGCTAGCAGCGTGTGAGAGCTGAGATACTTTCAGCTCTGTCCAAAATCTAACTCTTGGCTGGTCCAATGGTGGAGGGAGGTTTTATGATGGGTATGGGTAGTCATAAGCTTGTAGACGGGCATACGAATGATGGGCTACAAACGTTAATAGCCTAAACGTGGAACGGTTAAAAATATTTCTTCTAACTAATATTCAGTAATACATTGTTCTCAAGCATTAAGTATTCTGAAGGAGACTTGACCGTTGACACTTGAAGGCGTCAACATTATTTTGGACGAGTTGCAAAATATTTATTTAAATAATTTTATCAAGTTTATAGCTCAATGAGGCACGTGATTGTAAAGAATGTCGTTACAAAATTATTACCAACATAATCGGGTTTGACGATGATTGAAGGCTTTTCTAGGTTGCATGTTGCAGTGTAAAAATCACAGCGTATTCTCATGATGCATCTTGTTGGTCTTTGTTGCTTCGACGTTTGCTTGTTTGTACAAGGGTGCACTGATCGTGAGTTGTCGCACAATGTCCCAAACAACTTTGAATACACGTGGGAAAGCCATACTTCACTTTTTCTCGGAGAAAGCAGTGAGCATTGTCGAGGCTTCGATTCGGCTCAACTAAACAATATCGTGTTCCGTCTTCTTTGTTCTCAATTGTCAATCAACATTTTGCAGGATATAAAATAATGTTGAAAATCCTTTTGGAAGGTCGGGAGTCGGGACAAGACCTCGCAATGCGCCGGCGAACGAGAGCAATCACTGACGATGAGTAAAATGGTACTTTGCTTTACATCAACGAAAATGCGCCAATTCCCAAATGTGGGCAGAAATATAACACCTGCCCTTGTGGGCAGAAATATAACATATGCCCTTGCGGACAGAAATATAACATCTGCCCTTGCGGGCAGAAATATAACATTTGCCCTTGGGGGCAGAATTATAACATTTGCCCTTGGGGGCAGAATTATAACATTTGCCCTTGAGGGCAGAATTATAACATTTGCCCTTGTGGGCAGAAATATAACATTTGCCCTTGTGGGCAGAAATATAACATCTGCCCTTGTGGGCAGAAATATAACATGAAATATGTAACGTCTTGTCCTGGGTCAGAAATATGTAACGTCTGCCCTGGGGCAGAAATATGTAACGTCTGCCCTGGGGCACAAATATGTAACGTCTGCCCTGGGGCACAAATATGTAACGTCTGCCCTGGGGCACAAATGTAACGTGTGCCCTGAGAGCAGAAATGTAATGTTTGCCCTGAGGGCAGAAATGTAACGTGTACCCTGAGGGCAGAAATGGAACGTGTGCCCTGAGGGCGGAAATGGAACGTGTGCCCTTAGATCACGCAATTTGGCAGACATGTAACGTCTGCCCTGAGGGCAGAAATGTAACGTGTGACCTGAGGGCAGGCAATGTAACGCCTGCCCTGGGGGCAGAAATGGAACGTCTGCCCTGAGGGGAGAAATGTAACGTGTGCCCTGAGGGCAGGCAATGTGGCAGACATGTAGTTTCTACCCTGTGCTAGGAAATGGGGAAG
>JAQFZW010001321.1:0-29166 GCA_034687055.1 Heteromurus nitidus
TGTAATATATAGCAAAGTATTTTTGAAGTATATACATATTTACACTAAGTGAATAATACCTGTTCACATGACGCGTTGCGAGGTGGAACCCGTCGTGAAAAGGGGAAAAAATTAGATGTATAATATTATTGCATTTGATGCACGTACCTAATAAATCCACAAATATGCATAACATTAGCAAAAGGTAGGTTTGCAACATGCAATTAGATCTAAACTCGACGCTACATTTTCGACGTTCGACGTGCAACAACGATCTAGATTGCTTTTTATTGTTACGTCGTAGTCGTTGAAGAATGCATACCTGCGAAAAAGAGGGAATCAGGAACGGGACTCACTAACTAAATGCTATAGAAAATGTCAGCGCAAATTCAATGGAATTCACCCGCTTCCCATTAGTTCTACTCTCGTATGCGACCATTGTGCATGCTTAATACGCCCGGCAGGATAGCACTTTTCACTCGTGTACCTCCTCGCTCTCACTCACAATTCTCCCTGTGACCATCGCCATCATTATTTCGCTCTACTCGGGAAAGAACAATGCTACCACAACTAACTCTTCTAATGCACACAAATCCAACTAGAATATAGAGGGAGAGGGATAGTGGGAAAAAAGGAAGAAGAGGAGTGAAACAAAAAAAAATCAAAAAAATTCCTCCGACACGGCCAAGATTATTATAAAGACTTGCCTTCTGAAGTTGGACGGACGCGAATGACTAAAACTGGCTACCTATTAGAAATTACTATTACCCAAACTGCTAAGCTACACACATATTTTTTCTTCGTTGGAGAAGGAATGTCGGAGATTGTGGAGAAGCGCATATTTATCTATATTCAGAGAGAATGAATTGAATATTTTTTTCCAAGTCTGATGGAAGGATGCATATGACACAGTCGTGTTCCCTACAAAATATATATTCTTAGAGGGGAAACGGCATAACCATGCAGTGGAACATGGACAATGAGTTGTGTTAGTCATCATCGTGATGAAGGGAATCATGCTGCTGCTATGATGATGATGATAATAATGATGGTCGTATGAGTGAAGCTGAATTGGTGGATTCTTGGACGATGATGATGATGATGAAGAAGAAGATGGACCCAGCGTTTAGAGTGAGTGAAAATGGAGATATGAGAATGAGGAATTCTGCACTTAAGTTGACTACTATGCAGCAATAAAATACTATTACTGCACATCATCATATAATTTTAACATACCTAAAACTACTAATAAACTTGTGAATTGTGAACAGCTGCCTCATATTTCGGTTCGGTTGAGGTGTCCAAGAAAAAAGCAGCACACAACTATGCTCATATGGGATGGGATAGCTTTCCTCCGCTCTCCCAACTGACGAGAGAGATATTAGAAGGGAAAATGTTGATCATCATCACTCTGTGAATTGAAGTAACAGTTCACGGTCTCTCTTTGTTCATTTGTCGAATCCATTTAGTCCTAATTGCAAGTATTTAGCGAAGGCATTTCTCCTTTTTTTCTTCTTCCTTTCGTGAGTTTTGCAAAGTATGCATAGAAAATACGCTCTATATAATTCCTATATATCAACTTCGTGATGGTTATTTTTTGTTCGGAAGAAATATATATGTATCTCTCTGAAGTTATTTGTCTTGCTCATTTTCTAATTCTTCTCCGTTTGGTTGGCTAGTCATTACTGCCACTGCATAATATATGGGACTAATCGTTGCAACAATCTTCAATCACAAACCCCTGAGGAGATTCAAGTATTCAACTGCGAGTGGAGAAAAAAGTGGAAAATGAAAGAAGAAGAAGAAAGCGGACTCATAGGTCATTGTGAATCCGAAAGAACAAGATTATGTTTTTATTCTCTGTCTCGATATGTGCACATGTACAATAGCGAAAGAGAGAGAGAGAGAAAATCATATCAATCGAACAACTACACACACTTTTGGTCGTTTCAACTCTCCGCATATGTATAAAATGGTAAATTACGAGTGGCATATTCATCATCTTGAACAATTCTTCCCATATCATAACACTATAAAGCATATGGCTAATAGTTGCCGACGAGGGAAGAAGCAGGGAAATTATGCGAAGCATTTAAAAGCCCAATGCTCAATCTTCTTTTTTCTCTCTCTCTAACATTTGTTTTGTTCTTATTCTTCATTTCGAATGCTACAATTTTCCTTTTGAATAGCTAATGTTGCAACATATTTATAAATTATCCGAGTGCCTTGCCGTCGCCGTCTTTGGTAAAGGTACATCGCCATCGGAATGCATGCATGAATTTGCTTATATATGCTCAAGCACTTTCAACACTGCCATACCTAAAAAATATCATCTCTCTTCAAGATTTTTTTTCTCTCTGTCTTCAACTTGTTCGTATTTACTCCAGCAGCAAGAAGGAATGTGGTGTATTATCCTTCTCCTCAGATCAGTTTATAGATATACACGCAGGAACGCAAGAGAGGGGAACTGAAAGTCGTTCTCACAAAACTCGCAGAGAGCAAATGAGCTACATGCACATGCATACATAATGAATTCAAAACAATGCCGAAATTCATCTTCATCAACAACCATTGATCACAGTCATTTTCATTCCATATCCGTCTCCATGCCACACTATACACATATTTTTTTCATGAGAAAACGGTCAAAAAGGGAAAATGATTTGCCTGAATGTGTATAAGTGTGTGTTGTTGTATAATTATGCACAACATGTGTTCTATAATGCAAATCGTACAAAAGCGGAGCCCCATCAGTCGTGTTTATCGTCCCACAATATTTTGAGTAATCTCACACATCATTTTCATATATGCCTTCTTCATCTTCATCCTTTTTTTATAAATTTGCATTTCACCAACACTCATTCTTCAGAACGTAATTCATATTTATAAAATATATGCTCTGAGAGAAAAGGAGTGTGAGTGAGCGTTCATATTCTTTCTGACGATTTTTATTTTCAAGATGAAATTCAGTCCTTTCAAACTTGTGTATGCCATATTGGAGGGGAACACTACAAAAGTCCAAACTTAATTGTCATAATGATAACGGCCTTAGTTTGATGATGATAATGACCATCATCTTGATCCCAGAAAAAAAATGGCCAGAGTAGTTCATGTATCATCCGAATTTTCACAATACCTTTGTCTGTTTCCTTTTTTATAAAAGCATGAACTCACAAACATGAACATTTATAAGTATCAACTATTCATGCATAATCAAATCATGCAAGTTACTTTTTAATCATGTACGCAGTTTTTTTCTTCTCTTCTTTGAGAGAGTTGTATGACCAGACCAGCTATAGTGAATTAGGTGGATAGTGAGTGTGAGTGAGCGAGGCGAGCACACAGTTTTCGCTTCAAACATCTTTCTTACTTTGATATAATGGTGGCATTGTGTTGAATTTTGCAGGCAGCAATATTCCTCTTCTTGCACAGCCACAATATTTTTTTGACGAGAGTACAAAATTGCTGAGATGGAGAAAATCTTGTGCACTAGTCAAGACTCAGCAGATATAAACTTTTCGGAGGAATCCATTGAAAATTAAGATTTTCTACAAGAAATCCCACAAAAGAAACTCATCGCAATATATGAGAAATTGAACTAATTCCAACTCCTTTCAATCTATTTTCATCAGATATATATTTCTTTGAGAAATGTCTCAATACAAGTTTTTCCTCATCTCTGCGCTGCTCGCAACGCTTCAAATTCTATTGAAGACGATCATTTTAAACTCCTTTGGGAGACGAAGATAGCGAGGAAGAAACGGTATAAGTCAAGGTAGAGAAGTAGTTGTAGCAGTGCACGTATTGCGTCAGCTCGCTAGATTTATTGCATTTCGAAAAAAGTGGTGTCCAATCTTTGTGAAACATAAACAAGACATCGTCATATACACACACATACACACAACGCACACGAGCATCTTATATATTTTTCTCTTCCATCATCCTCTTTTTGGTGATCGGTTGGAGTGAGTGAACGTGAACGAGACGAAAATGTGAAGAATTGTGTTAGCGCTAAAAAAGCGCACAGGTATGCAAGTCATCTTTCGGAACAGAACTGATCATTCATGTAATGTACTTCCTACAGATATAGTAGTCAGCTTTGTATATGTACCAAAGTTTTTTGAAACGAAAAAGAAGCAATAATAACAACAAAAGGGAAAAATGCTCTACACTTTTTTATGGTCAGCCACACTATCACTTAAGGCTCTCTGCGTATATTAGTGATGTTACCACACACTATTAAAACCCTGCACGAATATATGTATCTACACCATTCATACAAGACTTAACGTACATGTAGCAATCATCATGATGCGCATATGTGCAATGAGGCTTCGCTCTCGTCGAAACAGAGAAAACGAATGTTGAAATATCATCTTCTCGTAAAGCTAGTCAACAACAGAGGATAGACCAATGCAATGTAACAAAACTTAAACTTGAACCAAGTCTTCAAGCTTTAAAACATGATCTATCTACTAGCTGGCTTGCCTTCTTCCAATCTTTATAATATAAATATTAGAGCTTGTATATCTCCTCGTGTCCATCTCTCTCTCTTTCTTTTCTCTTTGCAAACGAATCTTCTTCTTCTTCACAACTGCTTCATTTTTTCCTTCTTCTTGAATCGTCAAAGATGCACTTCATTGTGAGATGGGTTTTAGGGGACGCAGATGATGACGATGGTCATGATGATGTTGCTGATGTTGATAATCGTGATCCTGATGAAGCTTTATTCTTCTTTTGCTTTTTTGACCAACGTACAAAACCTCATCCCCATGTTGTTGTGAGCATTTTGTTGTGAGAGAAAAAAAGCCATGAACATGAAGTCAAGTTGGTATGTGCGCCTTACACTCTTCTTATACGATCAAATGCAGAGAGCACAATGCAGGAAGACAGAATTAAACACACGCTCTTCGACTTGTTCGTCATCGTCATCATCAACATCATCCACTGCAAAATATCGACTTAAAGCATACCTTTACCTTTGACTTCAATAAGTGATAAGTGGACGAACCACTGACGAAAAAAAAGTTGACTGCCAAAAAGAGTAATAACAATAATCCACGAACACTGATACATTGAATATATTACTCTTCAAAGTACATTAACTTCTTTACCATGGAGTTTTTTTACTCGGTAATAATATTCTGTGCGCTGATAAAAAAGAGGATTTTTTTCCAACCCATCATAATTAATCTTATATGTCTACCCCCATCTATCCGTCAAATCACCCGTTCAGCAATAATCCATCTTTTCTCTACTCTTTTTCCTATGACTTTCTCATATTTCTGAATTGATTTCCAAGCAGGAGGAATAAGAATAAAAGGAATCTCTTCTTTTTTTGCAATCTCGCAAGAAGGAAACGAAAAGAAGAAATGTTAATTTTACTTTAATGATGACGCTTTGAAATGTGCATGTTTACATCTTTGTTGATGGAGAGTGTGTATAATCTGCACACACACACACACTGCTGTCACATCGAATGACAATGTGCACAACAATGACTGCAACATTTGCTTAGTCATTAAATTTTTGAAAAAATCTTAAATAACAATACAAGATTTTCATAAAGACAACAGTCCAATCTTCTCTTTCGGCCGTAAAAATTGAGTTGAACGAACAGAATAGGAAAATAAGGAATTGCACTTTTGTGTGTATGCACGACGAGATCACTAAAAACTAACCACCAAGGTAGAGAGGACAGAGTGCAATCAAGGTACACAACAAAGAAAAACATTGAAAATTTCTGCACACAAAACTCTTCTTTTTTTGCTAAAGTATTTGCAGTGATAGGTGAATGCTGATATTTTGACAGCTTATTGACAGGATGGATATTTAGGTTTCAGATATAAAAACGAAATGAAAATTTGCGAAAAGCCTTTTTAATGAGTTGTCCGATGTTTTATGTTTTATTTAAGCATGTTTCGAAGTGGACGACGAAATCGACTGACGATGAGTGGGCAGATGAGAGTTGAATGATGTTGAACTTTTTTTATGTGCGATTCGTGTCCTGTGCTGAGATTATAGAGTGTAGAAATGTGGAAATGGTGGTGGGTTGTCAAAGGATATTATCTTCCCTTAATGTAATTATTTGCTCTATCCCATCACGTAAAGTGTCCCTTATCAGAGAGAGAGAGGTATGTTTTTTAATTAGAAGAAAACAGAAAGCGGGTGAAATTTCTTTTTTTTGGTATCAAGGCACGTAGAATAAAAATAATTTTATTTTGAATCGCTTTCGGGCTGATAAGCATTTGAGCAAATTTATGATCTTTAAGGGTAAGTAGCAGTGCCACACACACAGCCGGAAACTTATCATGCGTACAAGCGTGTACGCCATTATGGTGAGAGGAGATTGAGAGAGAGAAGATGTAACGTGGGGAAGGGAAAGAAATTCCACTTTTACAGCAAAAAGAACCGGTTAATCCAAGGAATTTATCTAGATCCAAACCCGAGAAGTGCTTAATCTAGATCTCCTTAATCTTTCCTTTCACATTAATCTCCGTAAATCTCTTCCCATTCCAGTGGTAGTAATATGGCGAGATTTTCAAGTAGGACGAGAGAGCTCTCAGGATTTCACGTTTAAGCAAAAGCTACTATTTTATGTTTTAAAGTTATTATCAAAAACGGGAGAGTTTGCGGGGGTTAAATAATTACAATAATAATTTAATAATAAATAATGACATAACATTATGAATTCGTACATATACCAACACCGCTGCTGGCAAAGCTGGATTCATACCAAAAATGATTTATTACATCCGCTGAAGACACAAGCGCACAGATACAAACTTTTGCAGGGATATGCTCATTTATTTATATTAAAAAGTATTTCGCTGATAAGCCACTTTTGAGACAAAGTGATTTTAAGAGGAAATGCGTTGATAACACTCACCTGTCTTTAATTGTGATCCATTATCCAAGAAAATTAATAGGTAAAAATCCAGAACCATTGGCAGATATTTGATTTTAAAAATGGCTAATAAAAAACACACAAGATCACACCACACCACTTATAAAACACTAGCATTTGAAGCATACCATTTATAAAAAATTATTGCACTTGATTAAACAATTAAAACACTTTGAATGTAAGCTTAAGGATATTTTCATATCGTGAGTTTCAATCCGAGTTAAAAAATGGACAAACGAATTTTTTTTCAATTGCGGTTTCCTTCCAGCTTTTGGTAAACTCTCAGTCGTTCAAAACTTTTCTGAAAAGAATTAGTGTTCGCCTTCGCTTTCGAAGCTAATTTGAAGTCGGCACATCAATGGAAACGGAATCCTTTAAGATTGAAAGATTAATTCATTTTTGCAACTGCGTCAAAACTCTGACTTGAATAGGAATAAATTGTGTAGCTCCTCCACTTTGGATTTTCTAACACGAATCACTTTTTAGAAACCTCCGACTATACATGTGTCAAGCATTTCAACTTTGTTATTATTATAAACTGTTGATTTACACACACTTTTTAGCCCACCAACGACTATTTACGTTGTTTCGGATTAGCGACGAAGCTAAATGCAGTTAGTGATGAGGAGATTAAACGAATTCAAGCCGCAGTATTTGCACTGACTCAACTCAAGTAAAAATTCGTAATTTAAACATTATCCCGTTAAATGATTTAAATCCTTTGAGCCGGCTGTCCTGACTAAAGAAATTTTTTTCTTCGCTCCACGAACTTTGACCAAATGGAACAAAGTGACAGAGTGAAAAAATAATGTTTCTTTTTTACATATTACGTATTCCACTAAGAATCTGAGGAAGACCAAGTACCTCGAAAACTTTATATGAGTTGTTTGCCAAACTGTAAAATAAACATGTATCTCTGTGGTTCCTGGAAGAGAACACTTCGCTACTTTAGCACACGATGCCGCAGCACTATTACATGAGATTATTGTCGGCTGTATTGCCTTTTAATTTGCAGTTTAATTTTGTATAATCCAGCTTAAACGCTGGTGGCATGAACATCAATATCCCTGTGATTCATGACATATAAACTCAGCACACTCACTTCGCACCGACGACGACGTCTTTGACAGTTTATCTAAAAACAATGGATTCCCTTCCGTCCATTCATACATCAAAGAGGGAAGTTCCGTTGTCGCAGTAACATCAAACTCGAAACATCTAAATATAATCTCACTCTAAGTTGCCTCACTTTCCGAAATTAGAGCGAATGCTTTTACACAATTCCCAAGCATTTCCCAACGACTCGGACTCTTCTTTGTCTAAAAACGTTTCAAGAAATTTGCTCAGCACACAACCAAAAAATTCACTCCGTGTGGGATCCACTCAAGCTTCCTTCCACGAGAATATCCGTTACACAAAGATAAACCTTCACCTCAATACTTTTTCACTTTTTACGGATGATTCAGTAGGCTGGAAGTAGTCAAGTCGTATTTAACTAATTTACTTCACAATGCAACAATATTTTTTTCCAGAATTAAATGAATCCAGTAAAACGCAAAAACAATGAAATAATCCTTCCTGCTTGAAATTAGTGATATATTTTTCACTTTAAAAAATTATTCATAGTATTAAAAAATGTGCGGAGAGATAAAAACGCACGCACACACACACTGGTGTTGGAAGAGAACGCAGGTAATTATCACACGGGTAAAAATATTTTTAACGCACACACATTGAAACGCAAGCCAGCGGCAGCAGGCTCTCTTCAACACAGTTTCAACAATTCAACTAAACTATAAAGTGCAGAAAATAATGAAAGCAAGGGAAGGATTAGGCTGGCCAACACAAACCAACCACCACCACATATATGAACAATAATATCACAAGCCAGTATCTGTCGTTAGTACATCCATGTATTCTCCGTCGGAGTGCGTGTTTTATATGTATGTACGCATTTACACGTAAAAGTGCATTTACACATGAAGCATAACTAGAATACATATATGAATTCGTCAAGAATAAAGTAAAACCATCATCAGAATCATCATCACAAGCGTATTGGGGCAACCATATTTTTCCTTGTGTTGTTACTTGAAGCTTCAGGCTTTTAGCCATCCACCATTTACTGAAAAGGATCAACTATCAACTGAAAAGTCTCACAACTCAAAAAAAACTCACCCTCTCAATGCATTTTTTCTCGCACAACTTTGCTCTCTGAAAACGTATACGAGAATATATGCATCAACAACATTGTACTCCATCCCTGCACAAAAATATATATGGTCTTCTTGTCTCTCTCTCTCTGCGTGAGAGTGTCTGCACACATTTACCAATGTGAATGTATTTACATTGAAAACTTAAGAATTTTTCCAACACCATACCTTTGTTGAAGTTTTATGAGTGGAATGAAAGCTCAAGCTAAACAAAAAAAATATTTTCGAGAGGACCTGAACCAGGGCTCTTTGCTCAGTTTTACTTTTTCGAGTTTTCCTTCTCCTCAACGCACTCCTTGTGCTGGGCTGTGTGTGCTCTGTGCTAAGTTCACATTTGTAAAACTCAAAATGTACGACGATAGGAAAAATATGCCAAACCCAACAATGTTGTATTAAGGATAATGCTGATAATGCTAATGCAACTTGACTCGTTGTTTCTTTTCAAGATTCCAGTCTTCTTCAGCACAATGCACAATATCCCATCTGTCTTTCCTCTCAATATTCCCTCAGCTCTGGCGAGTGCAACCACATGAAGAAAAATTCCTTATTCATCTCCACCAGGTCTTCGCCTTATATTTTCAAGCCATTTCATCATGAGGATATTTTTTTGTATAATAAATACCTATACCTTTCATCTCCGAAGGAACTCTGTGCTGTGGGCTCCTCCGTTTGGATTAGGCATCAGAGTTACGTACAAACTTACAAGAAACCATTTTACTGATAAACGATTCATGCTCAGGTTGCAGGTATACACGTATTATTGTGATTCCTTGAAAGCTTCTTTCAGTCAGTGCGTGTACTGACATGTGTGCATATTTTCGTTATCCTTTTCATGACGTTGGACGTAAACGGGCAGCGACAGCAACTCAAGCATCGAAAACAAGAAGGCACAAATCACAATATAAATATATGTATCCTTCAAACACAGACTTCTAATCTAGCTATGTTGCTGTAGGAACAATTTTTACTCCCTCTCATGACGACACTCACTTTAAAGGCTCGTATATTCCTATATCTTCGAAGATGTGGCCAAAAATGCACACAACAGTTACTCGATGATGATATGATGACCGAAACACTTTTCGACTGTCTGCAACATAACCGTGATAAAGTTAACGTGTCTACAAGAAGCTGTACGATACGAATACGGTCTTGGCTGCATTTTCTATATATATTCATGCATCTAACACGTTGAGTGAGTGATAGGATGAATGCCTTCTTTCATAATGTAAATTAGAGAAGTCTACCTACATTTCAATAGGGGATATAGGGACTTTTGTCGACACAATATTTAAAGAACTTGGATTCGACAGGAGCCATGTTCAACAAGTATGACGGAAGATACGCGACGCACATGCAAGTGCATAAAACGTGTGCATAAGAAGTTTCACATCATCCCACATCATTGCATCGCGAAAATAATTCCCATGTTTCCGCCTTGAACAGTTGTCGAACACACTGTAATGCGCAAGGAAGTATCAGATTTATGCGGGGTGGCTTTCGCATCATCGCCTCATGCTTTAACGAAATGACTCTTGCATTATGCCCAGATAACACCTAAAAGCAATATATATGTACACATCATCAACGGCGTTGATACGCATGTGTGTTAATATTTTTAAGCAAGTGAGCAAAAAGCATGGAAAACAATAATAACAATATCACCACACCACGGGCAACAACCACCAAACTCTGGCAAAGTAACCACTGCCATCACCTCAAAACACCAACAGGACTTCAGACTTGGAAGGAAGGCGCAGATACAAGAAAAACCTTGTGGAAAAAATGCATCAAGTTTGATACTAATCCTGTAGCAGAAAAGCTGTCCACCTTTTTTATGCTGACTGCTGCTACAACAGAACAGAGATAAAATGATGCACAAAAAGAAAGGTTCGTGAAATGAAGGAACGAAGCCGAATTTAATGCATTCACAATCCGCATCATCAGAAAAAACTTGTGTCGAGTGCAGTATGCATTTGAGGCGAGTTTGTCGGTGTTCTACCTAAAAGAACCTGTACTCAAGTGAATGTTATGTAAATCATCTTAGTTAAGCTGATCGAATCACCAATCGATTGCAAGCAACTCCATATTGATGTAAAGTTGTATATTATTCGACATACCCAAGCACTCAACGTTGTCGTTAATGTTTTAATCAGATTTACAGCCTACGCACAATTTTTACCCTTCCTAAATAAGACGAGAATTGGAAATAAATCAGCGATAGAATCTTATGACTCCATTTTCATAATTACTTTCATAAATTCAGACATTGATGCAGGTAGCGGTAGGCTAATTACTTCACAACTTCTAACATTGTAAAAATGATCAAAAAAGAAATGAGTTGTACGTGTCGGGTGCAAAAGTAAAATTGTGTAAACGCATCGATCAGGATAATCCACTTGCGAATGCTTGACTCATGTTTAAAATAAATTTCTTTTAAAATGTTACTCTTAAACAAAGTATGCAAATGGTTTCAGCATGCCAAATACAAACTCCGGTCTTCACTAAAGAAAAGAAATCCCCCTCTCATCTTGCTACAAAAAGAAACGATTTTCTCAACAAAAACAACAACTACAAAAACTGCTTTTTTCTACCAACAATGTTTATGCAGATGTATTTATTCAACCCGGTGTAGTAGTGTGAGGTGTTACTTTAACAGTCAACTAATGTGATCACTACGACTTCACTGAAAGATCACGTTTGCTTAAAAAGCAACTTCGCCTCAGAGGCTACATATTTATGCTTCATTAAAAATGCAAAATGCCTTTAAATGACTACGCGCGCTTGTAGATTTGATCGCTTATATTGTTGCAATCCTAAGCAAGCAACTTCATCCGATCATTCCGTGAGTCTGTAGAAAATTGTGGTACATGTTTTTATTATCGTAGATATATATGTGACATGATTCTTGCCAACTACATATTTCCTTCGACGTTTCAAATGTTTCCCCGTTTTTCAAATTAGTATTTTTCAGTTGAAAAATTTGTGCATTATGAACCTTTCATAGAATTTTAGACGTATTACGACAGTAACAAGGAAACTCGTCGATTTTGAGTATCTATTTTCGAGACGTGATGTTTGTAAACTAGAATTCGTCAATAGCAAATGAATATTGCTCCCTCAAGACTTCAAATTGACAACTCATTGGCAGCATTATGCACAAAACTTGGTGTACACTGTCATACTCGCCATATTTGAGAATGTGTAATCTTTTCAAAATCCTGTACACAAAATTCCATTCAAGCCTGCTAAAGTGTGTGTTGCAACTTCTTGCAACTCTGCAAAAGTCTGAGAGGAGAGCTCGGAGGATTGTGTGAGAGAGCTCCAAAAATGTGTACGATAGTTAATAAGTTTGATATTACAGCAAAAAAAGGAACGAAACATATCGTTCACTTTAACCGATCTGTGTGCAGTACTTGGTTTTCACCTGAGTTTTTCGACTCTCTCACTCACAGAGAATAGAGGCAAACGTGAACATGCCTTCACGATACATTGCATCGCTTTTGCTTTGTTGCGCTGGCACAAAACATATTTTTAATCTATTGAGGCTTATATAGGGGCGGCTGTCTCCAATGGGATATTAATGTTTGTTGCACCTCTCAGAAAAAAAAATCCCTGTGCTTTTCTTTTTCTGAACTCGGGGCTATATAATAAATAATTTTTTTCTTGCACACACCTTCTTTTCTCTCTTTCTCGGCTTTTCAGGTATGGTATGTCGTGTAGCATAAAACGCACTCATTCACGTGCACCTTTATTATCTCGAAAAAATTCTTTTTATAAGCTCATTTCTGAAGGGGTGTCATGCTTTACTTCACAATCCCTTCGTTGCTATTACCCCTAATGTAGCCAACTAATGTTGTCATCATCAACATCATTCTCATCATACGAAGAGAGAAAAATTTTCAACCTCAACTCACTCACTTTATATGCTTACTTTGGTTTCCTTATTTTAGCCACGTTTCCATTTTACTTACAATACATTTTACCAAAACTCACTTCATTTTCTCTTCCTCCCAATTTTCTAAGGAAATTGTGTGAGCAAAATAGTTGAAGAGAGCTGTGTTGTGATGTTTTAGCAAACACACATATCCTTTCAAACGAAAATTGCGACAATGGCGAAAGCCAACTTTCGCATGAAATTTGCTTTTAAGGCATTAAGCAACAATTAGCAAATTGCGTCCATTAAGCCCTTAAATCCTTGATAAAATCCGTTGTATTATATTGCTTTGATGATCTACCACAGTATCAAACTCTCTCTCTCTCTCTCTCCCATGTCATATCAGGTTTTTTTAGTGGGAGCCAAAAAGGATGAGCCACAGTGAATGTACCACGACTACGAGTGAGTTTTTTTTCAACCAGAAATTCACTGGTCCAGCTTTATACTTTCGTGAAAGAAAAAAAAAACAAAGTTTTGCGTTCTTATGCACGCTCGTGTACTCCTCACTTCAGATCATTCAGGGTTGGCATACCTCTCTCTCTGAAGCCTTAATAAAAGGTTACATATCTCCACACAAACATAAATGCACATTAGACGGGAGAGACTCAGAAGTTGATGTGTGCATGCATATATAGAAGTATACATGATTTTATGATGGTTTACAGCGTCGTCTATTTTCTTGATCGCTCTTGTAATAGCGTTCACAGTTGTTGTCGGGCGATTTCATAAAATACAGGAAGGATAACAAACTCACTTCACTAATGCCTGCTCACTTCATATATACATGATCATACGCACATACATATATACATACATGTGCACACAGTAAGCGTTTTCCCTGTGTCGAAAAAAAACTCAAAAAGAAACCGGGGCACATTTTAAGAGTATGTAGTTATCGAAGGAAGCATGAGAAATAAGGAAAATGCATAAGAGACTAACAGCAATGTCTTCGTCTTGGACCAAGCTTTATTATTATTATATCACGAACATGAGCTGCGAAGGGAAAAAAAGAAAACGGAGTTGAACATGAGACATGAAGAAGAGAGCAAGAGAGAGGTATTTAATTCTATTTCACTGTCCGCAGGGCCAGTTGTTGGAAATGCAATGGTGAGGAAGGGATGAAAAACCATTGCATTGCCATCATTATAACATTCACGAAAACCCCGAACAAACCCCATTTTTCTCCTTGATGGCAACTTAAAGCGAGATATTGTATGCAGGGTTTTATTCTCCCTTTTTTGCTGGATTGGATGGGTAGATGATGGTCTGGTCTGGACTGGAGTTCGTTCACGATATGATGGCAAACGCTTCTTTTTCGCCGCATATTACACACGTACACATTTTATATTCTTGAGCATTCCATACTAGTGCACTTACAATTGCCATGGCTTTACTCACATCATCATCATCATCAGAGACGACTTTCCGTCAACCGGACCCTGCTGCTATACACCTTGTTTATAAATCCAAGGCATGGAGAGCTATAGCAAATGCAGTGCAGTGCACTAGGAATGCGTTGAAAATGAGTTTGTGTGTGTGATACAATACAAACCTTGTCTTGCTTCGAATAATGGCTTGCACTTCGAGGGTCACAAAAAAATAAATTTTGAGCTTCAGTCATCCGACCCTTAGCGTACTTTGAAATGTATGTAGAGGATGATGATTACGGGGGGTGAACCAGTGTGTGTACAACAATATGTTTGCTTACGGGGAGAGTTCGGAATCTCGTTCCATTCAACTTATATTCAACAAATAGAAGAAATGTGAATATGGAGCTGTGTGTTTTTCTTCGTCTTTATTTCAAAATACAGCAATATAGAATTGTATTGCAGACATTTACGAGCATCAACCTGGAGACTAATAGAGGCTTTTGTAGAAGAAAAAAGGTTATTACATTTTGTCCAATCCTATCATGATGCTTTTAATGCTGGACTTGAGAATTGCATTCGAAACCGCTCAGCCTTACATTTATTACAGGAATTCGTTCGCTCAAAGGCTCAGCTTGCATATTAGCAGAGGATATTTTAGATTCACGAGATGATAATCGAGTACAGCACAGTCCACGTCATTTCAGCAACCAGCAGAAAGAAAAACCCAGAGGCATTGGGATACTTTGGTGTAAAACTTGGTAAATTTGACGTGTCACATGATGAACATTACTTTTATGTGAAGTTCAAATGAAGGGTGAACATTTTTTATCTTAAACTTTATCCGATGTGAAAAAGTATTAATATCACAGCACACGAGAAAATGTCATTAATCTAACAACGGGACTGGTCTGAAACGGCAGGCAAGGGTGTTATAAAAATTAAATATTTACTTAATTCGCAGACATTAGCAGAGGAGACGGTAGTATGGTGAAATGAATACCGGGGCTATGGAAAATAAACTTTTGAAAAAAGAAATTGTTGCAACAAGGTACCCTCCAAAAATAGCCCGGAATCCATCCAGGGAATTTATGTTTTCAACTTCCAATCATTATCAAACAGTTGTCCCTGTCATTGAAATTCCTCATCAACATTGTAACTGAAAGCATTTCTGACGCATGGTTTTGTAAAAGTCGATCTGTGAGTACATGCGTCCCTCCGTGTGATCGAACAGATGTAACAAGATATTTTATTTGATGTATACACAACCGATATAAAACTAGATGAAGGGACACGAGCTCTTGTTGGTCGGCTGTGTGGTTCCTTTATGAGTGCTCATATAAATTTGTGAGAGGAGGCCAGTGGTAAATGCCTTACACATTTAGCATGTAAGTACTCCACTATTTTCTATTCATGTTTTTATGCATCACAAACTTTGAAGACGTTCTGTCACTTGACGTTACTTCACAAAATAAAAGTTCCTTTTTCCCTTTCAGTCCAATGAGCAAGCCACAAAGGATCACTTTTTGAGAACGTCATGTATTAAATAAATATGTATTGCAGAGCCAAATTTTCCAGTGATGTATGATGTTGCTTTTGCTGCAGACGTAATACTCGCGGTAAAATCAGGGACGACTGTGTGTGCATACGACAATGGGAACCTGGAGAGATATTGAAAACGGAGGATTTTATGTGCATCAATTGGGGAAAAAAGTCCCTTGTCGAACGTTGTAAAATTTGTGTAGTTCTGGGAACAAAGAGGGAAAAAATTCAGCTGAGTCCTTGGAGCATGTGCCAACGCTTTTACTAATATAGGTAAATATTCATGGTTCAATTTCCACAGAGGAAACATTTTTTTGTGTGTTAGATGACGGTGTAAGTAAACTAATATATCGAAAAGTTGGATCAGAAAAATTCAATGTTAGAAAAAAGGTTTTATAGCGAGGCTTATTTGTGGAGATGCAAGTCCATACGAATATTGTTTGTCCATTCATAGACCCAGTTTCATGAGACGCTTTGCTTTGTGGAGAGATGAAATATTGTACGCACACAGCATTTTCTGCTCACAATTACTCTTCTGACACAATCTCGAAAGAATTTGTCTGAATGAACAAGAAAACGTTTTTATTTTGTTGTGCTCAGCGAAGGAAATGCACGACTCATATTCACCAGTATAGCACAATAAACACGATGCAGCAGACGTTAAATAAAGAAGAAAATAGTTTATAGCTATAAAAGTATTATTAAAGGAAAAGAAACCATCATCTATTATATTAATGGAATGATTGCATTCTGCCTGGTGCTCTCTTCAAGAGAGAAAAAAACGCAAGGAATCGCCTATCTTCTCTTCTCATCTTGAACCTTGTCATCAGCACATAACATTTTGGTCATGACTATGACTGTACTGTGAGCACGATCACACCAAACTCTTTTGAGAGCGAGAAAAAAAATTGTGTTTCTCTACATTTTGTCCTTTTTTTATTTATGAAAGGATGAAAATATTTCCTGGCTTTTGGTCAGATGGTCAGACACTAAAAAGAGTGTTGTATGTAGATGCACATCATCAAAGCCGTCGTCGGAGAGCAGCTCAATTTATGCCAACCTGGGATATGGTCCACTTGATAATCGTGACGACAGGAAGGAGTCAAATTCCTTTTTAAAAGCATGACATAAAAATGCAGCCATCCCTCTGTGCACTCATTTTCACTGGTATTTTTTACAATAAATATTCTCAGAGAAGAGGTACGTGGACGGAAGATGAGGAGCATAAAACGCAGCATGCACTTCATTGTATCATTGTTCCGATGATCTGAAAAACGTGAATATTTCATGTTCCGTTGTGATGTAATCTGAGGCAGGAAAAGGTTTAGGACCTAGTGGGCCCACTCATTTTTCTAACTGGAAGTCATTTTCTTGAACTTTACTGTCACTACCTGGGCCAAAGTGCTGCCCATTGAAGCTGAACAAAACTAAATGCTCATAATATATAATTTTAACAGTTGGGAACCCGCTGAACGTGTGAAACTTATGAATTTTCTTGAAGAATTGTTATACTACGAGACTACAAGTTTGCACAATTTTCTCTCCAATTTATTTTCGTTTGCAAGTAGCAAGCGGTAGTTGATTTCAGCGGTTTTCTCATTTTCAGCCATAATTTATTGCAATTGTTGTATCGCCATTTTATTTTATTTTCACTCAAACAGATTGCCTTCCCGTCATTCAAGCTCGCACATTTTTTTCTCTCTCGCCCCAGCATACATGGTTTCAGAGAATAAAAAACGCAATTTTCTTTCTGCACAGTATGCTCCAAACTAAGAAGTAAAACATGGCTGTTTTCCTTGTGTCGGCTTCCTTTCTCGACTTATTTGTTGCTAATATAAGATCGTGAAATAATACACACCTGAGATCCCAACAACCTAAATACATCTTCTTGTTCGTTGTAGTGGAAGGTAAATAATTATATCTTTTAGGTTATGTGCATATGTACGTAAGTTCGCATTTTTTTAACATTTTAAATTGAATCTAGGGAACAGTATGTTTTATTGTTAGTCCCGCATCACAGAGAGTTTTGTTAGTTGTTCGCGTGCAATGCAATATGCAATTCACTACAAAAGGAAATCGCGTCTGTAATGTTCCCTCTATTCCATTCAGTCCATATGCATTCCATTGCATCTTCATCACAACATATACCTATTTACTTTTCCAATCTCCATCATTTTCACTTTTACAATAGAGCAGTTTCGTCTTTCCGTCTCATTCTTCGTCTTCATCTCCCCCTCTCTGCCAAGTCCATGCTAGACTTGTCCCTCTGTGAAATATAAGTAAGTGCACACAGGGAGGAGAAAAGAAGACGACGACGGCACGGCACGGTGCATCTTCCTCACGAGGAGAGAGTAGTGAAGCTCTCTCAAGTGAAATAAGTCCGATGCCGATGATTAGATTACAGCATATATAAAATATCCGTCGTGTATAGCTACACTTCCCTGATGCATACTTTAAAGGAGATTACGTAGACTCTGCTAAGCAATAATATCGCATCTTGTACTCTTCCGATGGATATACTATACAAGAATGCATTATTGTTGCATCTCGATCTCGAAGCTGCATTTTGAAATCTTTGTTGGTTTGGTGTGTTATGGAAATGGAAGTTTGCAGAGCAGCATTCGTCTGCATCTCCTCCATATATCATGTGTCGTAATAGCTTTTATTCTTCCAGGGGAAAAATGTAGTGGATGGATGGTGGTCAAGCAGTTAGAAAAAAAGTATTGTCTTCAAATGGAACATTACATGAACACAGGTGGGCACACACCAAACTTCAGTGTACAGACGAAAAGAACAACCAAAGAAGCAAGATATTTTTTCCTGACTTGGAAAGGGATACGGGATACGGAGCACAAAATCCGTTCTTACATCTTGAGTATCAGGCCAACGTGCGTAATATATGGTTGTCCACAAGTGAAACGAACATGTTTGAAAAATAACACCATAGTGTAACCGAACAAAGTCATATTTTTTTCCTCCACGATAAAGCGGAATGAACGTTTGTGTTGTACGCGAGAACGATGTATTCGAAATAAAAGAAAAAGAGAGGATGGATGGGATGACTCGATAAATGCTAGTAAGAATGGAGTGCAATGGGATGGATAATACTTTAATGTGGAGTTTATCTATTTCTTGTATGACCGCTATAAAAGTTCTTGTTTGAACGTCTGCATAATTGTAATCCAGAGTGTTCCTCCAGCCAAAAGGAATAGAACTTTTAAAACAATTTTTAAATGTTTCTTCCTCTTCTGCTTCGTTTCACGGTATCGCAGCTAGTAAAAAAAACTAGAGGATTTCTAGGGTAAGCATGGATAATTGTTGGGATTGTGTGTAAGATGTGAGGGAAAAGCCTTCACTAAAAAATCTTCCCATTATTTTTGTCAATGTAAGGAGGTTAAAGTGCGAAAGAGAGTTTTAATACGAGTTTTATCAAAGTCAGATATTGCTGGTATTAAAAAAGCAAAGCTGTAAATGCGTACTGTGCCATAACATATGGTCTCTGAAATATAAAAAAAAGTTTGGTTTTTGTCATGACTTTTTTTTGAAGAAAGGCCGAGCACTCGATGGATTATCAAGAGCAAACGACAAGAAAAGCGGAGAGAAGTGGTCGTTTCACTACTCTTTTATTTATTGTCACAGGAAGGCAGAGTGCTACAAGTTGTAATCAGCAGACGATTGCACACTGCACTTCAAGTTGGCTGCGAAAGAAAGAAGGAAAGGGAAAAAAATCTGATGATTTTAAGCATGAGTATCTAAGGCATCAGACATATACACATACATACATGGCTTGGCATGCAGATTCAGTCATCGATCTATGGCGTAAAAAGACGACTACCATCACTCTATCTGTTGTTGCGCGACTGGATTTTCTTTGACGATGAGAAATGTGGAGAGCACCAGTTTGACGGATAATAAAAGACGGAGAGAGAGAGAGAAAGAAAGAAGTAAGAAGGACAGAGAAGATTACAGCAAGTCAGTGAGTACAAAAGTTTTTAGTTCAAGTTTAAGTGCATCCCATAAAACTTGATAAAACATTCATAACATGGCAATAATAATATAAATGTAATGGTACTCTAGAACATGGAAAAAATGCATGGGAGAAGAAGAAATGTAGAGAGGCCAGAAGAGCAAGCCAACCTACCAATTCCCCAACGATATATGCCAATAATCACAGTGACCCCAGCGAAATTCAAGAGTAAAAAACAATGCACACGAGAGAGCACACTTGTTCATTTCTGGGTCGGCGAGCCACTGGCTCGGGTCGGGTCGGCTTTATAGCGACCCAAGGTTTTCCTTGGCTCGGGTCGGCTCGGCTTTATAGCGACCCAAGATTTTGCTTGGCTCGGGTCGGCTCGGCTTTATAGAGTGTCAAGATTTTGCTTGGCTCGGGTCGGCTCGGGTCGGTAGCTCAATGTGCCAAGAATTTCAATATAATTTTAATTAAAAGTAAGTTGATAAGCATTAGTTTTGCCTTAATACATGCCAATAAGCTAATATCTGGTGCTTTCTTCCAAATTCTGCGGAAAACATGCCAGATATTGTATTATTTGCCCGGGTCGGGTCGGCTTTATACCGACCCCGGATTTTGCTTGGCTCGGCTCGGGTCGGCTTTATAGCGACCCAGGATTTTCCTTGGCTCGGCTCGGGTCGGCTTTATAGCGACCCAAGATTTTGCTTGGCTCGGGTCGGGTCGGCTTTATAGCGACCCAAGATTTTCCTTGGCTCGGGTCGGCTCGGCTTTATAGAAAGCCAAGATTTTCCTTGGCTCGGGTCGGCTCGGGTCGGTAGCTCAAGGTGAACAAGTGTGCCCAGGTGATTGGCCGGGTTGGCTTGGCTTGGTCGAGGTGAGTGAACAAGTGTGTTCCTGACTCAATTTCATACACTTCCTCCAATTGATCATTTGCATGGAACACATGTGGCCAGTTGCGTTCGTACCAGCATCGATTCAGCACGCAACCTAAAACACAATTTACAAATTCCCAACATATTTAGTTTCTCTTTCCCTAAAAATAATGTCAGAATTTAAGTATCGATCAGCCACAAAGGTGGTGGCGGTTATTGATATAATTTTATGCGTTTTTGCGCTAGGCATGTGTGTGTGGAGTTTCATCATGCTAATTCCTATCGTGAGGAGAGGCGACGATTACAAACGTGAAAATGAGGAGGATGAATCCTCATTTCAAGAGAATTGCCTCTGGGCTGGATTTATTCTCCCAACAATTTTAATTCCTCATTGCATTTCCGGAGCGGTTAGCTTGCTCCGAGCAACTGAAGTTGTAAGTTTTCCGCGATGTGAATTAATTTGCAATTTTATAATTAATTAATATGATTTAAATATTGTTTTATGTTATTTTAGGGCTTTCCTCCATGGGAAATATTAAACCATATCAAATTCTTTGAGAATGGTCATTACCCCTTCGCTTTGGTCATATTGATAACTTGTGGCTTTCCCCTCTATTATTATTCCGCCATTAACCGGTTTGTTGTTCTCGGCGTCACTTATCTTCCGGTTGTAATTGTGACGACAATCATTGTTGAAAAATACAAATCGGAGGTCAACAGGAGAATCGAGTCATAATGACAATCGTAAAAAGACATGATGGAAGCGATGATTGCATAATATGAACCATAATATCAATCAATCATTTTTGTTCAATGAATAAAATCACATTTTAAATCCACTTTATTAAAAAACATGTATTTTTGAATGCATCAATTTTAAAAACAATCATCAAAAATCACTGTGCATCACAACTATTCACGGAGGCGCTGCAAGGAAGCTGAACCTTCTTCACGAACCCCCTCAGCCCATACGACGCCATCAAGTTCCCTTTCACCTAAACCACCAACGCTGCTTCCCTCCTCTCAATAACCCTGTAAATGTGATTGGCGTAATAAGTTGTTGTATGTAATTTTGGGCGATTTCGCCTCAGCTTCCAATTAAAAGGTTCTGGAACCATTTCTACGGAAAATAAGACCCTATGACGGAGGTCCCCCTCAGCCTGATATCTTCGCATTAAATTCTTTCTAGATTCTAAAGTCAATACGAACTCTCCCTCATCTTTATCATACGACCAGACCACAACACTTTTGGGATTATTCCTGTTTCGAATCTCAAAATATTTGTCGTACTCTGTCGGAACGAACATCCAGAGGACGTCCTTCGTCTTGTTTTCGCGATACTCCATATTTTTCCAGGAAAAGGGCTCTTCTACTGCGGTAACAAAGGGACTGGAGCCATCCTTCGTTTTCTCCGAAGATGTGAAGTACTCGCCAACTCTGGGAAGGAAGCCGGCAGAGTGACCCCCTTGCCCAGCGGCAATCCAATCGCCAGAGTGGATCTCCGTTTCATTTCCTTGAATTAGGGTTTGAACATTTTGGATTCTGTAGAGGAGGCCGGAGTTGATGGAGAGGGTGCGTTCGTTGACGGCGATGATGGGGGAAAATTAATACTTTTCTCGTATTTGGTGGAATGTTTGGATCCATATTTGTTGGTGTATTGGGATCCTTGTTGATTCCAGCAGTTGGAAAACTTAATACAGTAAGCAGAGCCCTGTTGAAGCAAAAATTGAAATTATGCTGGTTAAGGTTTGGGAGGAGAAATATATTTAGCAAGCAGTGGATGGCTCAAGAAGGAGTGGTCATCAGGTGCGGTTACCTATTTGAGTATGACGAGGACTCCGTTCTAAAATTCCTTGATCAATTGAATGACAAGTTTATCACAACTTTAATGGTTTTTAACCCGTCGTAAATAACGTTAAATAAGAAGTAACTTCAAGAAGAGAGGGCCAGGCCAGAAGGAACGAATTTTTACATTAATATTTCACGTGGCACTTGATCAACAGCCGCAATCTCATTTATTGTGAGAAATGTGTTTTGCACATAATCGTTAGGTTGCTCTTACCACTTTTCCCCTTTTATTAAATGCACAATTGTGAAAAACGGTCAAAGCTTTCGTGGTAAAAAATAAACGGATCTACTGACCAAGAGTTTACACAAACCGCAACCTATTCCCAGCTAATAAAGGAAATCTCCTTTCTTTCCAGGAAAGAGGAGATAAAACCAAAACTAATTAGATCATTCGCGTTTCATCCCATCTTAAAATAATTAGTCATTTAAGAGTGACACATGTTCCCTATATTTCTTGGTTGGAATTAATCCCAGATTGAATGTGCATCTTCCTCCAGCCAGTTGATATTAATTTTGTGTGCTCATTTTGCTCTTTCTAATTTAATATATTCCGCTGACAAAAATGTTTCGGCGCTTGGCATCAGTTGTTGCTGTAATTGACATCCTTTTCGCCATATTTGTTTCCATTCTGTGGATAATGTGGATGGTTGAAGTTCGTCCAGAAATGTTTGAAAGTGAGGATGAAGGAGAAACCACTGCCGTATTCGTGTCAGTTAAAAGGAAAGTGAAAGGCCGTCACTTTTTCCTCGCTTTTCTTGGTCTAACTTTCTGGAAAGTTGTTGTGGGCTTGGGGATGGTGGTTTGTCTTCTGGTGTCCGCTTTTTATTGGTTTGCAAGTGGACTCTTTTTGCACTTTTCAACCAGAAGCGTAAGTAAATCTGTTTACGCTTGATTTTTTAAAAATTAATTGAATCGAAATTTAAGTTATATCATGTTTTTAAATCAGGAATTAACGCTAAAAGAAGCTGTAGACTGTGCTGAGGCTTGGCGAATTTGTCGATACACATTTGCGATCTTCACACTTATACCGGTTCTGTTTCTTTGGACGAATTATGTTGGGAGATTAGTACTTGTTTTCCTGCTTCTTCTCACTGCAACCGTGGGGGAGTGGCATATTGAAGAGCTGCGCAATGCTCAAAGGAAGGAAAATACTGAAACGGAAGAGCGTGGTAAAAATGTTTCAGAATGTCACGGTAAAGATTTTAAGGAGACGGCTGTATAAACAAAAAAATTAAAATTCCTAGCAAAAAAAAACAATTTTTGTATGAAGCTAAATAAAGTAAATTAGTATTACTTTTTCAAACATTATCTAAGCCTACGACGAAGAAATGTGGTTAATTTATTTCTGCTGACGAACTGTCCATAGCAATTTATTTTATTCTTGTTTGAGACCAGCTTCTTGTTTTCGACGTAAATAAAATGGATTTCTCCGATCCATTCGAGACTCGAGACGGAAAAGTGCATCCGTGAATTGTTGGTGGTTGAACATTGACCTCAATCTTGATCTCATTTCCTTAGAAAGACTGATTAGAGTATCATCCTCGTCAACTGCAAGAATGCAGTACGAAGTAACTCAATATCAGGATCCCTCCTGCCAACATATTTTGCAGCTGCATCCACTCATTCCTGACTCAATTTCATACACTTTCTCCAATTGATCCTTCGCATGGAACACATTTGGCCAGTTGCGTTCCTACCAGCATCGATTCATCACGTAACCTAACACTCTTTCCCTCAAAATAATGTCAGAATTTAAGTATCGATCATTCACAAAGGTGGTGGCGGTTATTGATATAATTTTAAGCGTTTTTGCGCTAGACATGTGTGTGTGGAGTTTCATCATGCTAATTCCTATCGTGAGGAGAGGCGACGATTACAAACATGAAAATGAGGAGGACGAATCCACAGTTCAAGAGAATTGCCTCTGGGTTGGATTTATTCTCCCAACAATTTTAATTCCTCGCTGCTTTTCCCGAGCGGTTAACTTGCTCCGAGCAACTGCAGTTGTAAGTCTTTCATGATTTGAATTAATTTGAATTTTTATAATTAATTAATATGATTGGAATATTGTTTTATGTTATTTTAGGGCATTCCTACAATGGAAATATTAAACCATATCACATTCTTTCAGTGGAGCCATTACCCCTTCGCTTTGGTCATCATGACAGCTTCTGGCCTGCCCATCTATTATGCTACCTCCATTAACTGGTTTGTTTTTCTCGCCGTAACTTATCTTCCGGTTACATTTGTGACGACAAGGATTGTTGAAAAATGCAAATCGGAGGTCGAGATGAGCATCGAGTCATAAGGGCAACCGTAAAAATACAAGATGGATGTTGATTGAATAATGTAAAACAAAAATCAGTCAATAATTTTTGTTCAATTAATAAAATCACATTTTAATCCACTTTATTCAAAAACATTTACTCTTGAATTCATCAATTTTAAAAACAATCATCAAAAATCACTGTGCATTACAACTATTCACGGAGGCGCTGTAAGGAAGCTGAACCTTCTTCACGAACCCCCTCAGCCCATACGACGCCATCAAGTTCCCTTTCACCTGAAGCACCAGCGCTGCTTCCCTCCTCTCAATAACCCTGTCAAAATGAAAATGGCCCCTCTCATTCCAAGTATGCTCGATGAGGTGGCCTGGCAAACTCAACTTGACAAACCTCGGATTCCCTTCTTTATCCCAATACAATCTATCCGCGGGCTCCGTCACCTCCATCAGCGCCGTGAACGGATTATCAAAATTTTTTGTGTATTGAAAAATGATGGAAGCATTCACCGCCTGTCCACTGTCCAACACAATCTTATCCTGAATCTTGTAAACCTTGACTGCCTTCTTGTGAACTTCTGAAGTGTCCGTTTTCTTGCCGACCACCCCCGCCCTAATTACGGGCGCCACCCCAAAACTGGGCAAATTGGACTCAATGGTCACGTACTGAAAAGACTTTAATTTGTCGTGAAAATGGAAGGTAAAATTGTTATCCTGCGCTATTTCCTCGTAAACATTATGAATTGTGGGGACAGGGCTTCTGTTCATCAAATCAAACTCGCCCAAATTGGCCACATTCCCGTGCTGCTCCGAATGGGCGAACACGTCCACAATCGACTTTTCGTACAAAAAGGAAAATATATTCGCAGTCATTCTCCCCGTCAGATCGATCCTCGTCAAATAAAACATGTCTAAAGGCCTGCCAATTTTCTCCGTCTTCTCCGGCATGTATGGGTCCTTGGCAGAATTCCTCACAATTAGAATCGAGCAGGACTTCTTTTTTGACTCGTAATTGTAAATGTGATTCGCGTAATAAGTTGTTATATAGAATTTTGGGCGATTTCGTCTCAACTCCCAATTAAAAGTTTCTGGAACCATTTCCAGGGAAAATAAGGCCCTATGACGAAGGTCCCCTTCAGCCTGATATCTTCTAATTAAATTCTTTCTAGATTCTAAAGTCAGTACGAACTCCCCCTCATCTTTATCATACGACCAGACCAGAATACTGTTCGGATTATTCCTGTTTCGAATCTCAAAGTATTTGTCGTACTCCGTCGGAACGAACATCCAGAGGACGTCCTTCGTCTTGTTTTCGCGATACTCCATATTTTTCCAGGAGAAGGGCTCTTCTTCTGCCGTAACAAAGGGACTGGAGCCATCCTTCTTTTTCTCCGAGGATGCGGCAAAGTACTCGCCAACTCGAGGAAGGAAGCCGGCAGAGTGACCCCCTTGACCGGCGGCGATCCAATCACCAGAGTGGATTTCCGTTTCATTTCCTTGAATTAGGGTTTGAACACTTTGGATTCTGTAGAGGAGGCCGGAGTTGATGGAGAGGGTGCGTTCGTTGATGGCGACGATGGGTTTGATGGGGACGAGGCCTTGAGAGTGGAGTCCTTTGGAGACGGACTCGATTTCGTCCGCGTCGCCGGAAGAGTACTTTTTATTCCTTTTCTGGAGAATGTACTCAACCTGAAGATCGTCGCTGAGGTTGTCCATGTCGTCGACTTCGTCGGGGTTGTGGGCTGCAAACATGTCGTCGTCGTCGTTGTCGTTGAGTTCCATCTCTTTGTCCATGAGGGTGGGGCTCGGAACTTGGTTCGGGTGGTCGGCGTCGTCTTCAACATAATTTCTTGGAGGAAATATTTAAACAATTTTAACCAAAATGAAATAATAGTAAAATTTAATATATTTTTTTACTCAATTACATTTTTACTGTGGAGTATTCCATCTTCAGTAGAATGTCCTGGCCCATCAAGGACTCTTGGTGTTTTTTAAATGCTTCTTTGGAAGCCAGTATGTAGACCTTTTCTTCGATGGCCCCAATTCCATTCCAGAAAATCAACTGAAAATTAAAAACTAATTTTTAGACCTTAAATTATCAAAATGCTAACTGGAAATTTTTTTTGCATGAAATAATTTTTTTACCTCGGGTGAATTCAACCGTAATTTGCTCAAGAATGTTAGCTGCTCAAACTGGTTTGGCATCACGTATTGGAGCATGTGATGATTAGTTTTGGCGACTAAACCAAGCACAAAGTTTTCTGGAAGCAAATTGGAGACGAAGGTCAGGAGCAATGTCCATTGAAGAGCACTACGAAAGTGGGTACTCCGCCACATTTTGTTGCCTCTTGTATCTACCAATTTTCGATTTTTATGTGATTTTTTAGGATTATAAAAAATTAGATTAATATTTTGTGCTGTGCTTGACTAACTTGTAGTAAGTGAGTTGAGTCAGCTCATGTTGAGAAGTGTGGGTTTATTGACCAAATATTGGAGAAATACATTTATGCACAGAGTACGTTCGTATAATAAAAATGCAACCTGAAATCTTGGAAAAGTGATTCCGAGAATGAATGGATAAAATTTTCATGGCACGACCTCATTTGCAGTTGTTCTTTTTCTTGTAAAAGTAAATAGGTCAGGTTCTCGCAAGAGGAAATTCTAAGAATGAGTGGATCTGGTGTAAAGTAAAGGTTTATTACATAACAATATAATTCATAAAGAAATAAGAAATCATGACTCAAGAAATTAATTTTTTAAAGTTTTATTTTGTGGCAACAAACTTATGATATTTAAGTTTGCATGTTTTAATGCAATTCTCGATTATGATTTTGGGATTTCCACAAGTCAAAAGTTTTGACACAAAACACAAGAATTCATTTTGTCATCGCGTTCTTATATAGAATCGTCCATTTTATTCGATTTTATCTAATTTAAGCCATCAAAAATTTCACGTCATCTATATATGAACGCATATAAAATTAATAATGTCTCTGGAATCTGTCATCATATTATCAAAATCCTACATATTCCTTTGTAAAACGAGGATAAAAACTCATACTCAAATGAATTATCACGTCCATAAATCGCTACATCATAATTCTTTGGATTTTATTGCGGAAGTATTAAAGTGCTTTGTCGTGACAAGGAGAAAATCAAACTGCTGCATCGCTATCATACACGCGCTAACTTACTTTCGAGAGAGAGGGAGATCGAGTATAATATTGTCTTGAAATTGAATAGGAAAAGAAATACTAAAAAAATGTGGGCCAACTTGACGACAGTTTTTCTCGCTTTTATCCTTTTAACTGGAAATGTGTGCGAATCCGGGGGTGAGCCAAGACCCATGCAGTGCAGAGGCAAAGAGGTATTCAAGGACTTACTGAGCCCGAGCATGCAGGCATGTTGCAAGGCAAAGAATGCAAGTTGTGTGTTGGTAAGTGTTCCGCAATTTATTTCTTTGATCAAGATTCCGTTATATATTATCCGCGCATCGGGACACAAATTTTAACACTTTTGAACCCATTTTAGCTCAATAATGCAGGCGTGTTTTGCTGTGAAACTACTCCGACAAGTGCGGATAAGGTCAGGAAATGTTGTTTAGACATAGATGGAAACCCCAATTAACCGCAAGCGACTGGGCCACGTGCAACATACTACGGACACGGACACAGCAAATGATATGGATCGTCCTTAAATTGCTGGAGTAGATTACCATTTTTCCCTCTCGGTTTCGAAGCTTAGATTCTGAACGTGGATCCAATCTTTGAAGTTTAAATATGTAAATCTTTTTATTTTATCTAAGCATTTGTCACTTATAAAAGTTTCTTTCCTCCAAGCATATCAAGATACTTGCAGTATCTCTTTAAAAATTACTTTGTTCATGTCTCCTTGCTGTTAACTTTCGCGTACTCAAACAATTACAAAATATGGTATATTATTTTTCAATCATAACACCGGAAATGGATATTCAACTCTTCCATTTCTTCCTATAAAGCTCATACTTGGAAGCCATCTTGTACTGTTTTACAAGGCGGATCATGTGATGACTCCGGTCTGATTACCAGTTAGCATTAAAACAGTAATTGCTTAAACCTTGAATTATCATAACACAACAATTGTTTGTCGTCATCACCTGTTGTCATACGTTATTGACAGACCTTGCATGTTCAATGTAGTGTATCTACATACCACTACTCCAAAGTATAGGAGTTCCAAGATATGTGAGTAGCAACAATGGCTAGTTGGTG
>JAQFZW010001322.1:0-29143 GCA_034687055.1 Heteromurus nitidus
GTACTACTTACTAAGAATACATCGATGACCTAATTAGTCATCATAATTGAGGAAGATGATTGACTTCTTCCTAACAATATATTATGTTAATGAGTAGATACTAGGTTAGGGATTCCCGGCTGTAAATTCACTACACCTTTCCTTTCAGTTATTTGTATGGTCGGCTCGTGTTTTAGGATTTTAGGAGATGGACGAATGTAAAAAGCAGAAGAAAGGACATCTTGAATAGAAATTTGGACGAAATGAGAAAGCAACTTTTCCAATAACAAGTTCAATTAATTTTTTGCGCAATGAAATCATTAGCAAGATCAAGTCAGTAATATCAACGGTAAGTAACATATTTATTTTAGGTTTTCAGCATCACAAAACCTTCATAAACGGGCTTAACTGTTGTCCACGACAATCAAATCAAAATACCCATTACAACAAAGATATTTTATGTTCAAATTACAAAACTTGTAAAGGGCTCAATAACATTGGCACAACGTGCAGCATTAAAGGACAAATACTATCGTTCACAATCATGCACTGTCAAGGATTCAATTTTTTGCTTTTCAGGCAAAACTATAGTTGTACAAGAACAAGAAACTATTTCGCATTACTTCACCAGATTTCAGTCATAAAACAACGGAAGTAATTCAATGTCAGTCTAACAATACAAAACTCAGTCTTACATCGTTTGTAAGTCAGGTGAGCTATCGGAAATCGAGAAGATACATTGTGCATGTTTCCTATACGAATAAATTAGAAAATACGAATCCGTCCATTCCCGTCCAGTACTGCGACTTTCCCGTGATTCATAAATGCCAGATTTATTGGGTTGTCCCGAGGTCCATCTCCAGTAATTCGTACCGAGGAGACAACTTGCCCTTGAGGAGAGATGTGACGCAAACGCCTATTCTTCGAGTCTGCAACCAGTAAATCCCCAACACTGTCGACTGCAATGCCCTGAGGCCGGCGAAGTTCTCCAGGCGAAACCAATTTCGTCCCACTTGAGAGATCCACGGGAAGTTGAATTATGTTGTGCATATTGAAGTCCGAAACGTACAGCAGAGATCCTAGAAATCATACAAGATGAACTAAATAAGTAAATCCCATACGCTTCTTGATTTACATATATTTCATGACGAAGGTAAAATTAGCGTATGTAAAATTAGGTACAAAAAAGTGAGTCTTACCGTCCCTATTAAAGCAAATCCCTCGTGGATAGTCCAAATAATCCTTGTATTCAAAAGGATTAGTTTCGAAAACAGAATATTTGCCGATAAAGAATCCATTTCGGTCAAACAGTTGAACACGTCGATTTCTAGAATCTGCAACAGCCATTGTATCTCCCAGAGGAGATGCAGCAACGTCCCACGGATAATTGAGCATTCCTGAGAAGAAAAAATCAGAACAAGAGTTAGAGTTATAAAAGGATACATATTACCAAAGCCTTGTTGATTTCTAAGTTGAAGTTTGTACCATTTGTATGACCAAAATGACCAAATGTGGAAATGAACTCCCCATCCATGGAAAATATACATACTCGATGGTTATCTTTGTCTGCAACAATTACTCGCCGATTGAATTGGTCACATGCTATTCCAGCAGGTCGAGTAAGGTTATTGGAGTTAAGTCGATTGCCAAATCGACAAATGATTTGGCCCTCCGGAGAGAGACAAGTAATTTTATGCGTTGCTCGGTCCGTATAGTACAACTGCAGAAATAAAAACAGAATGAAAATCGAAATTAGTCATAGTTTACATAGAATTACTTTCATCTGAATGTATGTTATATTTAAACAAGTCAGGTATGCTTACACGATTGGTTAATTGATCACACGCCAGGCCCCACACCTTAGGTTCGATTTGGTTTCCTAGCGCATCAAAGTCTGGGATTTCGCTAAGCCAAGTTGAACTACGTTTGCTCGTTTTGTAGTAATTCCTTGAAAGTGTAAACTCCTCTGCCTCGGAGATAATTCGGTAGACAACATCTTGTTGTCCATAATACGTGCGCACAGGTACCTTCAACTTGAGCTGCATGCTGTACACGCCAGGTTCGGAAGGAGATCGGAAAGTGCCCTCGAAGCAGCCTTTTGGGTAGTCACATTTCAGGATTTTGCAGGTAAACAGGAATCCTCTTGGACTAATTACCACAACGTCGAACAACGATGGCGTCACTGCAACTGGGAAGTTTTCATTGATTTGTAGAAGGAACCGTACTTGGGCATTGGCGAAATTGACACGTTGAACGAAAGCAATGTGCATGATGCGGCTCTTGTCTTCGCCTTTGTCTCGTTGAGCTGCAGAGTGGCTTATTTCTGGAGCAAGTCCGCATTTTCCTTGGCTCCCAAATCCTACTGCTTCGCTGTTATTTCCAGTCTTCAAGTGTCTGTGGAAATAGTCTAAACTCTTCCAAGGGCTCCAGTCCTGCTCGAGAAGGAGATGGGATGGTGTATTTATGTTTGGACTACACCATGACATCTTTGGAGTGGAAGTGCTACTCTGGGAGACGGGACTATCAATTGAACGGTCCGGCTGTTGACTGTGGAAACGTTCACTGGAGTCTGCTGAGGAAGACAGGTACTCGCAATCCGGCACAAAACGGTTGAAATTGTGTGTATTCGTCCTGCTTGATAAGACGTGGTCCTCCTATAGAAATAAAAACGTAAAAACATAAAAGTATTAGTTCGTTCAATCCGAAAAGACTATTATAGCAGCTTGAAATGTAATTAATATAAATTTGTGTAGTTTGTAATACCTGAATCTGCTCTGACACTCTTTCTCCCAACAAAGCGTCCCTGAATGACATCTTGCCCATTCTGTCAAGTTTTCTCTGTAACTCTGTAGCTTCAAAGTAGCTCCTGTTTCAATTACGATACTTCAAAACTTTGGTCCTGGATGAAAAGCACCAATTATGAAATTACTGAGTGAAGACAATATGTCCGTTCTGTCCAAACGCGAGAACTGACGAACACCAAATGATTCCGAAATTCCACTGTCAGGCCCTATTTATACTCCCCGTGAGTTGCACGTTTTACGACGCCCGAACTGTAATAGGTACAGCTTTTTGAAATACATTGTTGCATTTGCATATCAGGAATTCGAAGGTCAAAGGTAACTCCGTTTCTGTTATTCAAATTTGATTTGAGTTGTTGGGTTTTTTGACGGTTCCAAAAGTAAATATATGCTTTAGCACTGGAAAATTTCGAATTTATTCTACATGAGGTATGTGACACGTCGTAATTAATGTCGAATTCTATTATCCAATAATCCACTCGAAGTTCCAGTTTTATTACACTTGCGTTAGAAGTGCTGATAACAAGGATTTGCATAGTTATCCCCATACGATTACCGCCTTTGATTCAACCTTCACTGTTTTCGCAAGGTGGATTCCAGTTAGAAGTATCCAGGTACTTGAGGAAAATCGAATTGTGCCCTTAAATTATCTATTATGGAGCGAAGCGAATGACTTAATGTACATTGCATTATACTTACATATCATGATGCTCGGATTCCCGAGGTCATATTCAAATGAAGTGGCAAACTCTCGTTTCCTCCTCCCTAAGAACGCTGGAATGTAAGGAAATCAAAATTTATTTGCTGGTCAAGCTCCTCATGCAACATTGAAAAACATGAACATGTGAGTTATGAATTTATGGTAATGATATATGGTTCTGAATTCTGATTCCCGATTTCTCGGATTTCACACTCAATTTTTTGTTGCTCGAAAAACTATATGGGATTATAGCATGCCTGAATTTTCTGGTTTCACGAAGTAGGTTCAAAATGCGATGAAATATGCAAATGCATAATTTATTCAAACCGACCCAGCACCTTCAACAGTTCAACCGAAAGTCGTTATTTTTATAGTGTAATTTTTCTCTTGCGTATGGTCTTCCATGACCTTAACGTGTCATCCTGAGTAACGTTCCTCATATTTCAATTATGCAAATCGGCAAGAAATTTAAGCGACATAAAAATGCAATGTGACAATTAAGTTTTTTTACACATACAAAAATTTGATTCTTTTTTATTGTGATACTGTAAAAATGGAAGCTGACAATACTATGTTATCTTATTTTGAATGTTATTGCCTAAATTGGATGAATGCTGTATGGCTTGTGTGGACTGGAGAAAATCTGTTAATTGTTTGCGAATCACTCACACATTTGATTAATTATCCGAAATTACGAAAACTAAAACTTACGATGAATAAAGCTTCATGGTTAGTACTATGCCTTTAAGTTATTACAATTGATGCTAGCGAAGAACTGTCATTTAGCGCTTTGCCGAAACAACTTGAATCAATATGTGAACACTATGTACGAAACTAACTTAATCAAGTTATTGTAAATTATTATAAAGCTAGAAATAGTAACCTTAGATGGATCACTAGTAGCACATTCTCACACAACAGCATCTCCAACAAAGTATACCCTCACTCGTCAACATCTTTTAAACCTACCTACCACGTATTGTAAATTGCAGCTTTCAGTACTTTAAATTGTTTAGATTATCAGCAATAAAATTATAATTAAAAACACGACTCTTTCTGTAGAAAACAGACATTTTCATTTCGATAAAATTGTACAGACTTTTGAAGAAGATTACAGTACATGGGAAGAATATTCGTAGACGAAATTTTTAAAAATATTATACAGGATTTTCTTAGCACATTTGAAAGATTACAATTACTATGAGCACATGTTATCGATGACACATTCTTAAGTTTCATATTCACGTGTAAAATTTGAACACGACAGATGTTCTGCCGTTAAACAAATCGAATTTTAAAGCTGACGATAAGCCTTATTGCAAATGGAATAATCGAATTTCTGGAATCTATCTTATTACAATCTAGTTTTAGGAATGTTAAAATACAAAAATCCTTATAAGCGAACTGCCATCAGGCAAGCAAATACTGTCATCACCATTTTACTCTTGACTTCGGCGATGTCTTCGGGAAGCGCATATACTCGGGCTCCTATCTTTCGTGCCATTGACACTGCATACTTGGCATTCGCTAAGTTATCCTATAGGAATTAAAGGGTCAATTAAATATATACCAAATCCGTACTCCATCAGATCACTTATTATGGAAGTCTCTTATAACTTACTTCTGGGGTTCCACTCTCTAACACAACTTCGTAGTTGATTACACCAGGCTTGATTGAATCAATCAAGTCAATCAGAACACGTCCATTGCCAATGCTCGAGTCTTGGAAGCTTCTAATTTTGCTGGTCTTCCCTGCATTGCTAAGCTTATCATTAGTCCATTGAATGATTTCTTGCTCAACAATTGGGTCACCGCTGTTGGTCAGTTGAGTGAGCAGTGATAGAGTATAAGCTCTCATTAGCTGCCACAGCAGGGCTAAATATAAGTAGAAAACGTTAAACCACTGAATTGTCGATAAGTTTTTCACGTTTAACAAAATACGAGGTCACTACTTACCCATAGTTAACGTCGGATTTCCATCAGAAATATCCTGGCCCGCTATTCCCACTAGAGAGAATTTCAATTGCTTGCCCAACTCAACAGCGTAATTGCAATTTTCAAGTTTTTCCATAAACTTCCTTAGTTTCGAGAAGCGCCTTTAAATAATTAGACACAATTCAAGTTAATTTTGTACATTATGAGGTCTTGAATAATGAACTGTATTTTTCCAATGATGCATATGTTCTGGCATACTTGTGAACGCGATTCCAGTCAACAATCCCTGGTTTAATGATATCATACAATTGAAAGATCACCAAGCCATCTGCTAGGTCCGAATACAGCCAATTAACATGAGAAGCACCTCCGAGGCCCTAAATAAATAATTTACTCAATTAGATGAAGACAAGTCAGTTATAATTAAAAGCATAGCACTTTGGTCCATGTGACAAAACATTGTAAGGTTAAAGTGTCAAATAAATTACTACCTTGTCGTTCATGGGAAGAATACTGTTGATCCAATTACGATACGCTAATAATAAAACAGTGAATGAAATTCACGTTAACAATAAACAAGTATTAATGGGAATGCTTAAATTAAAAACACGTCCTCATTTCTTACTTTTTTCTTCACGGGTTTCTTCAATGTTCTCCAAAATTTGACTTAGCTCAACATTATCCGGTTTATCTAAACCTGGGTAATTGTTGAATAAGTTCGCTACGAACGCCAAATTCAACTTGTGCACTCCTTTTACGATATCCTGAGAAGTTACAAAAGACCTGCAACCCAATTTTTCAGCTTGTTGTAGCATCAGCTCAGCCTTTCGGATTGGATCCCGCTCCTAAAAAATATTTATACAAAAGCTTCAAATTAAGTTATCCGTTCATTTGAATTTTATGCGGCACATATTTCATTACTTTGACCAATTCTTACATAGAAAGCCTCTTTGATACAAACACCAGAATCCTCAGGAGCTATTTCACCCAGAAGTATGCAATAAATCTCCGAATCTTGAATGTCTGAGCTGAAGTTCGTGCATTTTCGTGTGCTTTGGGCACGTTCAAGATGAAAATTAACCCAGCGTAACAGTATAGCTTCTGGAGGCAATCGGATAAGATCTTCGATCTTCTCACCATCCATCAACAAGTTTGCTAAACCTGGGCAGTGCTCAAGCGTTATCTGACTAAATAGCCCAATCTAAATGGAACACATACAACATAGGCTAGTGAATTACTTTTTGCATCATGCGATATTGGCAATGATAATACGAAAGTCGTTACGACATGCCACAAACTCATACCCTGATAATTTGCCACAGGAGTCCAAGTACTAAATGTGGCTTCCCAACCATTAAATCGTTGCCATCGATATTGACAATGTTGCAGCCAATTGATTGGGCCGAATTTAGAGCCAAAGTAAGATTTTCATGCTTAGTATACAGCGTTAAATTCTTCTTATTAATTGCCCGCTCGTCAATTGTATCCGGACATGAGTGATTGATAATTTTGCTAAAATTACAAACATTTATCAATTAGATACTTTGCTTCAAAAGTGATCATTTACCATAATTAAGGATCAATTCTTGAATCTTACTAGACAGTTAAACTTACCAGAGCAATATTCCATCTTTAACCTTTTCATACAGTGCCTTTCCTTCTTGATCAATAGGAAGAAGGTGCTTCAAATCAGGGTCGTGGCCCAAGTGATCATTAACCCAATGCGAAAAAGCAAGTTGTTCCTCGATCCGTACCGAGTGTGTTGTTCCCTCACTGGAGGCTTCAGACATGCCTCCAATTGTTTGAAGGTTTTCCTTCTTGGAAACAACTTGTTTAAAGGTGGATGCAACATCCTTCATCTTCAGATTGCTGCAAAGCTATATAATGTAATAAACGAGATGATTCCTGTACTTGGGTACTAATTATGGAACAACTGCTCAACTGCTGTTGAAGTAAAATGTTATTTTATGCCATACCTTTTCAAAATCTCGATATGACAGCTTGTTGGGCGTTTGTTTGGCACCTAATACTTCTTCGACGATCCTTCGTACTTTCCATCCAGGCAACTTATGTCCGACTAGATCTAACGCATCCTTCAACTCCCCGTAATCGATGTTACCGCTACTATCTTTGTCGATCTAAATATGTATGATAAAATACTATGCTTAAAAAAGTATTTTCTCTTATAGCAAAAATTAGTTAAGTTATTGTAACCATTAGATTTGCTTACAGCGTCGAATGCCTCCCGCATTTCTTTCTTCTCCTCGACATCCAAGTTGCGTGGACTCTTTCCGTTCATATCCATTTTAACAAAATTTTAATGATGAGCAAAGTTTGTACAAATATACGAAAATGTTATTTGGCACCGGTAGAAAGTCTCCAGTTGGAGCTTAAACGCTTGGAACTCGATCAGGCAACGCTCATAATTAGTTCACGAGTTCGGGTAGCAGAAAATCTCTGAAAGAGAATAACAATATACACATATTATTAATTTTAAAATCTAATTATTTATATCATCATCAACAACTAAAACCAAAACCCCAACGATTGGCAGGACTAATACAATAGCAATGACGCCCAAACCAAAAGGTAAGTGATCTGCACACCCCATCCCGTACCGACGCTATGTGAATGTCCACTTTATTTACATATTACACACTTATCTCTCCTCTTATCATTTGTAAATGTCACTGGTTGTAAAGGATAATTTTGTATGACTGTCAGCTGTACAAGGCTCTCTCCATATGACACAATAAGTGCCAATCTTTTCACAGATTGATCGATAACTGACCTATGACTACGCAAAAACTGTCAACCGTCAGGTCTGCCGTCATCTAAGCATGTGTTCTACTCTGCCTGCATCCAAAATCTTAATTTCATATGGCAGTCAGTTGTCAGTCACAGCTACCAACCCATACAAATGAAACATGCGACATGACATGACTAAGTTCGTGGTGTCATGTTGCATGTGATTCTTCTATTTGAAAAATTACCATTTAAGGAACAATAAAAACACAGCTATTCTATGTATGTTGTATGTTGATGACGAATGGTTAGAAATTATGTGAATGTGAAGGCCCTCGGCAGTTATTCAATTGACAACTAATGACTAATATATAAATAACCACCTGACCATGAACAAACATATCACCTGGAAAACATCAACTGACAACTAATGCGCTTTGCAACCTTTGTTACGGGGGGGGGCTCGTCGTAACTGGCATATGATATAAAAATAGTATGGCAACTAATCACAAATGACGGACATGAGACAGCCCCCTCAACAGGTCTAAAATCAATTGACAACTGACGCTGCACACGAAAATAGCAACTTGACATTCCATATTTAAAAATAAACCGGCGATGTCAATTAACAACTAGAAAATATATTATATTACAAAACTAATAGTTTAGAAAACACGTTTTGCATTACCACAATTGACAATGAATGTCCAAAACAACCCCCCAACCAAAACAAAATAACACTTGCCTGTCTTTGTCACTTCAAGAACGCGACGAAAATATGAAATCGAAGCCCCGAAGAGGAACACTTCGCAGAAAATACCAAATCAGACCGACAAAGGATTTGTTTTTCAAAACAACCACAGATCAGTACGTTTTGCTTATAAACCTCTACCCTACATCCTAAAATTATGATAAACAACGTTGTCTTCAACACAACCAAATAACAAGCCAACTTCTCTGTCTACATCAGTCAATGAACCAGGAATGATGATGCACCGTTGACCGTATTTGGAAAATCCTAAAACCTCCCCCAAAAAAGTAGGCATAAAATATGAGATATTATATCGCTTCTTGCCCACTTTTTATTTGTTACTTACTCGACTTTTACTGCCAACTGCACACTTCTCCCAAATGACACAGAAACCAGCAGAATTTTAGTCTAACAAATGAAATGACAAACCTAAACCTCTCTCCTGTCAATTTCCACCCCTTTCTTAAGCAATAATATTTTATTTATTTATTGTCGCAATTCACAAGCTACAAGAGTAAAGTAATTCTTGCCTAACGTCACCCATGAAATTGCACCAGATCTCATAAAAATTATCAACTCTCAATGATTTTCCACCAGCTCAAAAGCTCAACTAAACAATTGCTTTTTTGCACAAGGATGATTTTTAGCTTGGCTACTTTCTTCTAGGACTTAGGACAACCTTCGACGAAAATACCTCTTTATCATCGACTCGACATCGAACAAAAGAGCGAAATGGTAAAGTTGGATGACTCACCTTTTAGAAAGAATAGAAACACCGGCTTCTCTCGCAAAATCCACCTCTTTTGTTCTATTATTATCGACTGCTACTTGTAAAAACACACGCCAAAAATATATGTTTTCCCCTATAAGCCCCTCTGTGGCCTGGCCTCCAGTGTTTTTTGCAATTCGTAAAAAATATTATAATAATAACACACTCTAACAAGAAAAAAACGAGATAATTATCCCCCGAGTAGCTTATGGCACACACGCACACACACCTTTTCCTATAGATATCCTCTCCCCCACTGAAAACAATTTTCAGTCCTGATATACCAAATTTCCGGTGATGTTATTTTTTTCGTGAAATTCTCCAGTCACCAGTTCCAGTCCACTCACCCTTTTATTTCGCGTATTTTCTCCCCGAGTTTTTTGACAGGAGAGTCGTCGGCGTGTTATTACACAGCTCTCTACTACTCCGCTACCATTTTGCACAAACTCAAGACTGTCACTGTCAAAATGCACACAGCCACACACTCTCACAAAAATACACACACGACGTCTCTCTCTTCTCCAGCAAAAAAAAGTTGAGCTTGAGCTGAGACTCTCTCTGTGAAAATCAATAAACCCCTCTGGTGAACCCTAAAAATGCTTTCTGTCCGTAACCGTATACACGACACTCTCCAACTCCAACCCTTCTTTTTTTACAGAAATGTGCACACACACCAAAATAGGAGATGATATAAACTCAACCAAGAGACTTTTTAGCTGCGGAGAAAGGGAAGTTGTGCACATGTAAACTTTTTTTTGAGAGAGAAGGATGATGCGCATGCAAGAGGGATTTTAGAGCGAAAAAGAGATTTCCTCCGGATGAAGAGCGTCAAAAAGAGATTATTATGAACGGGAGTAAGTAGAACTATGTTCTTCTCGGACTTTTCGATATAAACAAGTAGAATTTTTTTGTTACTTTTTTCGTAAATGTAAATACACTAGACCAAAAAAAACTATTGGGAACAAATGTTGAAGAAAAGCTGTTACATACTTTTCTCAAGTTAAACTGGAAAATTCTTCTGCTGCTCCCTCCACCTTCCTTCCGGCGTGTCACTCTTGAAACTTCCGTTTTCCACCTTCTCCAAGTTGATCACGTTTTACTTTCAAGTCACCAGCCAGTAGTCCAAAATGACACTTAACAATAGAAAGTATTTTTGTAAATTTTGCTTTCTACAACACTTTTTACTTTACAGGCACACAGGAAACCTGAAATAAAAGATTTCCTTCAATTCAAAATTTGGAACAAAAATTGGCACAACTAAATGCTGTCATATGGGAAAATGTTAAAATCTTTCAAGTCTGTTGGCTTGTCAACAGTCAACCCCCATTCAAAAAAATATGTTTCTCTGATTATCTTCGAGTGACGTATGTAATTCCACTAGGAAAATAAACAAACGGAGCGAATCACTTTTATGCAAATAAAAGCTCTCTTTTTACCGTCACAAGTGTATTAAAGTATCATTGAAATTGAACAGAGAGCTAGAGACGAAGGAGTTATAGGGCTAGTCATGCATTACTAAATACAAAAAAAATATATTATTGTATTTTGTGCCACATGCATGAATTACTTTTCAATATTATTATACGAATGACGTGTGTCTCTCTCTGGCAGAGCAATCACTCGCCTTTGTATATACTTAATAGGGATGTTTGCCTTGTAACTTTGTATAATATTTGCTTTTCAATAATAATACAATCCCAGCCCAGCACACAGTCAGGGTAGAGTAGTTTTAGTAGCCCTTATGAATCTGTATTTTACTCAAGAGATTTTCTCATCAATCTAGTATTTGTTCTTCATGTCAAGTCAAAGTCAGGTAAAGGAGCGAATTAATGTGTGTGTGAGAGTCACCTACCAACTTAGACCATAGCACGAGCACACAAACACACATTTAGGAGCAGAGCTATATAGCTCGTTTGCAATCACGGGACAAGAGTCAACACAACAGTTTAATTTTCTCTCTCTCTTCTTCTAGCTGCTCAAAAGTCACATCCAAGACGAGGGAGAACGTGGACAGCAAAAATTGTTCAAACTGAACATGTACATTTGTACATATAAAAATATATGAAGTTGCTCATATATTCTCTACTCATTATGCCAAACCATGACTTGGACGACTTGGAGAGCTGGGAGCAACAAAAAAACGAATGAGCATTTCATATTTCATTCCACACTCTAAACCTTACTTAAAAAGGAAGAAGGTGAGAAGGGATGATGTGATGATGTGATGGTGCGTCTCTCTTCCAAGATATTCTTTTCTTCGTTTTTACTTGTACATTCATATGGAAATGAAATATTATCATACATACATATATGCAGGCGTACATTTACTTGACGTCCTTACTACTTTACCTAGAATATTTTTTAATGCGAGAGCTGCTTTCTGCTTGTTGGACTCCCTGTAGTAAATCCAATACTTAAACGAATGTACATATAATATAATGGATATGTATATGTGTACAGTAAAACTCCAATTGTTATTAGGTATATGGTGAGGAGGAGATGATGATGATGATGAGGATGATACAAAACAAAAATGTAGAAAGAGCGAACAACGAATAACTTCTATGAGTCTCTGGTCTGGTCAACAAGTAATATAAAGGACATTGCTATTGCCATGCACACAATCGTTCCTCATCCTCATATCCTCTCTCGGCTGAAAAATCCCCCACGAGAGCATTACAGCAAAGTAAGACAGATGCGATGGATGGATGGACAAAATGGTAAGGTATTGTAGCCAAGCCACTGCGATACGATAGATTTATATTGTTCGCTTTCATTACTCCTGTGATATGGGGATGGGGATGATTTTTCTAAAAAAGAACGTATAGAGGAGAACGAGTGTGATGTGATGATGATGATACGACGGAACAAGATGAATCTCATGTATATGTTCTCGCACAAAGTGATTTTGTTCATGACCTGCTTGCTGCTAGTGACTTACGACGATGAGGCGGGGTTCATATTCATAACATAACACAACTGAAGTGCTGCATCCCTACTTCGTATCGTGTGCTATAATGCTAATGAAAGCCATAAAATGCAACCACAAAATAGAACAATTAGGAATGATATACTTTTCATGAGAAGTTCCGATTTGAAAATGAACACACGCCGGACATCCCTAATCTAATATGTATTGGATGAATGCCGATGAATGCTACCGCGGTTCCAGTAGATTTCTTCATGAAAGTATCCGGCTGCTTGAGCTGAAGTTCCAATGTCCAGAAACAGATCACCAGATCAGATTACGTAACTACACACATATGCATGGAAAGAGCTTATAGAGAAAAGCTTATAAAGTATTTGTAAGAGATTGCAGACGATATATGCATACATTTTCTTTGAGGCAAGTGATCATGTTCAACTTTTACTTGAGTGCATTTTTTGTGTGCTGGCATGGCAGTTGGCGGCGTATTGACTGGAATTATTCTTGAGCGAAGAAGGAAAAGTGAAATCTTTGTCTCATGAGAGATGCGAGTCCTCCCTGGTCTTTGCGGTTTAGTACAATAAATTTCCATTTGTGGATGATTTTTTCATGGACTTACGCACACAATACTTGAGTTAGTGCTCATCGTCAGTGTACGGTAGTAGTATGCGATTGGACATCATGTGGATCATCTCCATATTTGTAGAGAGAAAATGTGGTTTTTCAAGTGGCACACGACATTTTGGTTAGAACATATAGATTAAACTTGGGTCTTGTGAGTCTGTGAAGCTGAGCGAGCAAGATCGATGTTTTGGGTTGTAGCAGAGTCAACAGTGGCTCCTTTGTCAGAGAGTGGGTTTCTTTTTAAGTAATTGCCTCGATATAATTGATATTATAGCAAGAAATACTTATATAACTTACTCTCTTCATTCATACTTGATTCATTTCATAATGAATCATAATCATGTAATCATTACGCAATTGAAACACTTACTTACGACCCTATGAGCAGAGCTTATGCAACAGAAGTACTCACAAGATTCTGAGTAAATTGAGTGAACTTGATTGGGTTAATCAGCAGTATTACATATTATGATATCGATTATTTGGCAAGTTAGTATCCTCGACTCCAGATTCTGTGCATTTGATCAAATAGTCTGCTAAACGATAATGCGGTAATACTATACTTGAAATCTAACTTTGCTGTGAATATCGTTTGCGCTTGGATGTCACGCAGATGCATGGACTTGAAATGACACTGAGCGCAAATTGCTTAATAATAGTAATAATAATAATGCAGTTACGCTAAATACACTCAAACTAATTTACATAATACGACATAATTATAATATCACTATGATTTGGTGTCCCAGAATTCGTTGCACCCCTAAACACATCTAGGAGCATGCAAGCATATACATTGCACATATCTAAAAAAATCTTTTGTTGTTTGTTATTGTCATTTGCTTGGCACATGGCTTGCAAGCTCTATTTAGCACGATTCAAAAGTGAAAAACTTTGAACAATAATTTTTAATTTGCACCCCATATGTACATATGCGTATTTAATGATCACAGTCACATTGGTGTGACAAAAAGCCAAAGGAATACATACATTAATGGGAGCAATGTATTACAAACAACTTGTTTTATTGGGAATTTGAATTTATTGAATATTGTATCGTATCTGAAAGTTTAAAAGAGATTAAACAATTGCCGATCATTAGCGTGCAACATCGTTGAGCTTAAACAAAAATCATCGTCCGCACTACGCAGAGTCGTAATTCCGAAGTCAGATCAAATCCTGAGACACGTGTAATTGTAACATGTGTGTACATGTAACTTTGTGATTGTGACCAATCGACCAACCACAAGAATCTGAAAGGTGCTCGCTTTTTTTTACAAGCAACCACAAAAAACTAACTTCGAGCATAAATGATCTTCTCCATAAAAGGGAAATGCAAACATTCCAAATTCCGAAACCCAATGACACTTATTGCCAAGCGTCACTTAACGACTCCTAGTCTACAAGTGTGTGACATGGAGGATTTGTAAAATATGTAAATCACATAAAAGGCGATGGTGATCGTGTGGTGAGCGCTGATACGCATCAATAACATTAAGAATGGGAATTGTTACTCAGCATCTCTCACACACTACCGTGTGTAGCCTACTTTTTTTCCTTCTAGTCACCAATTTACAAACCAACAAAATTACCGAAATATCACAACGCTCGCTTCTTTTTTACCACACATCACATCAAAATTGCGCTAAGGACAAGACGGAGGGGTTCTTAACGCACACACACAACAAAGACAATTTTTCGTGCGTTGGATGAAGGGTGAAAAAAGATGCTGATCGAGCATTATTTCCCCCAAAGCAAAAAAAAAGAGATTATCTAACCAATTTTAAATACGCATGCCAGATGCTGATGCAATATGATGCCAAGGCAAAAAAAGCTTTGTTTGTGTGTCGTTGAGTCGTTAACACTGAGCAACGCAACAGCCCACCAAAGGACGACAACAACGTCCCTTGCAAATATTTCGCATAACGAATTTTACATTCTACGTCTTCAACCGGATAAGATGTGCAAGAATTTGCTGCTTTTTCTGCAACGGTTGACGCTCATCCCAAATGGAATTTCAGAAGTTGAAGCTGCCAGACAACACGTCTTTTTTCCTCCTATTATTGCTTTACGCTTGGTTACTTTTACGCAACTCAACTCCTTTGAGCATCCGCAGAGTAGGTTTATGTTTTTTTCGCAAGTTCTGTCAATTCTAATCTTACTATATATGTGAATGCATATAATATACATGTATTGAAGCAACTTGACCAAAGCTAAAGACGTTTTCAGCGTCGTCGTCTCCGTAGGATTTCCTTCCCAAATATAGTAAACATCAATCCTACACCGGACACTGGATTACAGAGAGAATCATTGTCTGACTAAAATCCTGAGAGTAAACACACCCTCTGGATGTGCTCAATTTATACAAGATTATCTGGGAAATATTAGCAACGTCATTGAATCCGATATAAATTATTTTGCTATCAATATAGAGAATGCTCCAACAGTCTCCTTATTCATTCAAGGATTTTGTCAAATATTACATAAGAGCGAAATCTGCGAATGTGCGATTTTTATCGATTGTACAATCAGAATATTAAATCGACTGGCAAAAAAATCATATCCATACAACATCAGAAATCTGAACATACATATATACAAATGTATTTTGTCGAGTCCAAAACTTCGACGTTGAAAATAAATGCCAACTGAAATGGGTGGTTATGGTTATGGTTACCACACCATGAATTTTTTTAGGCAGTCGCTTTTGAGTTGAACCTCAACCTCAACTCAGGAACATGAATCTACAAGAAAAAAATGTTTGCCACTCTCGCTTCCACCTATTTTTTCCCCTCTTGTAATGTAATGTTCACAAAATTCCTTGGCAAACCATCATCATCATCATCATCGCATTATTACACTATTACATGTGTGCAAAAAATTGAGTGGGCTTGTCGGTCGTTGAATTTTTGCGGAGGAATTAAGTGAGATTTCATCAGTGTAAAAGATGGATATAGCAAATGAAATGAGTCAGGTGCATATATATACACAGCTTTTCGCTCACAACTCAGCACACAAGGAAAATTATGAGGAGGAATATAAAAAGCCCCAGAAAGCACCTCGAAAGTCCTCAATTCTCGTCGTGGGTGTAACAATACATAAACAAGTATTGTTCAGCCATTGTAGCAAAAAATATTTTCAGTGAGGAAAATAAGTATAAATCGTGTCATTTATATAATCCATCCACTATTATAACTATAGTTAAACGCACATCCTTACGCTATACTTGTATTGTGTAGAAAAGATGCAGTTACGTTTTATTTCACAGCGTGATGCAGGTATTTTGCAACTACCCTTTCGTTACCCTAAATCCCAGCTAAGATCTCTCGGCTTGTTTTGAAGAAAAAATATCTCTTTTCTGATTAGAACAGATATATTTTCGTATCTTTCGTACGATTGTATTGTACTGTCCGTCATAATCAGATATTAATAAATCACAGCAGTATGTATTCTACTTTTCAATTCAAAAATCCATGAATGTCCTAACTCCTTACCTGTTTATGGTGAAGGGGAGTTGAAAGAGTTTAACCTGGCGTAACTTTTGGGTATGGCAAATTAAATACTAAGGTTGGGTAACCCATCTAAACGAACCCTTCCTTCTATTCTGAAGAGATAAAATTTGCTCTGCCTCTTAATATTTTTCATAAGCCGAGGGAGCATATATACATTCAGCATTGTACACATTCCCGTATTTCTTAGTTTGCTTGCAAAAGATTTGACCTTGAGAAGGAAAGGCATGTATAGAATGTTGTTGCTCGTCAATTAGAATCTTGTGTGCATTACTACAAGTATCCATAATATGATGATCTTGTTACATTAATCATGTGTCAGAGAACCACCCGTGCCTGTCAGAAACTTGCCGAAATGTTGCTCTTCAATTTAATAGGGTTGTCACGTTGTCAGAACTCAGGGAGACGAAATTCAGACTCGGCAAGTATGGGCTTCAACGGGTTTTGAGTAACAACTCGTTTAAACCAGGGTTTTAAACAAGCATTCAAGTCGCCCCTAAAATACTGGATGGTCCCAACCACCAAAGCTATAATTTGTTATCAGGGAATAAGTTCTGAATCAGCAATTGTCAAAATATACACTTGCAGACGAAGTTTATTTGATTAATTTAAGTATTTCAATTATTGGTAAAATATGATGATCAATATTTTGACCATTCCGCCCACACCATACTGCTGGCTTTTGTATTTAAACATTCAAGTTTTTGCCATGCCTGGATGAGGTCAACTCTCTCAAATTGAGATTATATAATATAGCTTTCGATATTTTGTGGCAAGTTAAGGATTTATGTATATTGTGCGTGTCATACTAAATTAATGCCATCACAAGCATTTTGTTGAAATAAACACTACCACTCCTCCTTTCATCAAATACAAATATTATGTATTGAATTTTATTTGGAATTCGGACACATACTCTTTATTTCATAAATTCGTCAGTACATAAACGACAAAGATGTCAAATACTTCCACGTTCTACTTCACTGACAAGGAAGTAGTTTCTAGCCTAACACTTGCACTTGCAGCTGAGGTGTTTCGAGTGATCTCTAGGCAGAGAAATGAAGATTACAGAACGGTAAATATTATTTATAATTAAGCCTATTAATCCCTGGAACATTTTCAATTATAAGATCGCACCCTCCATATTACCTCATCTGCCAATAAAACAAATCGTTCGTTTGTTAGGCATGAAACTGTTTCCTCCTGACAAAAAGCTACGCTAAAGATACTTAAAGTAATAAAATTTAAACTTTCAAGTTCATTTATTACGCTGAATGTTGATAATGTGGATCGCACTAGTCGTACGCGATATTCCCCATTTTATATTCAATTCATCATCAAATCTCAACCCTCTGAATGTGCAGGATTGGCGTATCCTTAAAAAATCATACTGATGATTTCCGTTATTGCTGAAATCTTTATACTAAAAATCTAACGCGACTTCAGGTTTCGAAGATAACTCACTACTACTTGCTTAAAATCGCTATCGAGAAGAACAAATACGAGTCTTATTGTTACAATTTCCATGAAAGCTATACATTTCGGCTAAACACCAATTTGTAAATTTTATAACGAGTTTTAACCCAAACCTCTAACTGTAAGTTACAATATTTTAAACCTAAACAAAATATTTTACGTATTTTTTATAGATTTTCCGTATTTTTTTATATTTGTAAACTTTAAATCTAATAAGAGCTTAAGTGGTCTGTTTAGTTCCAAGACCAGTTCGAACACTACTTCCATCCAGAGGCAGACTGGCTTGAAGTGTTGAAATTGCATCTTTTGCAGCATCCTTGGCAAACTTCAGCCCCATTTGCAAACCAATAGCGAATGCTTCAACTCTGGAGTCGACGATGTTACCTTCTTTCGTGAGTTCTGCAAGCAAAGCAAGAAAAATCATTCATGGATTGGACTGTACTATAATTCCATGGCCCCTCTTATGCAATTCAAAGGTCAATTGACCAACGAGAGGAGATACACATTTCGGACAATTAGGAATGTTGTTTTTTCTTGACAAGTAGATAACAAATATATGATTTAATATGATCATGATCACTTGCAAAATGACGCTAACCGTTTGCCGACGCCATTAATTAAGATTTTGCGTCGCTGATACAGTTTTTGACGTCATCGTGTTAAAAATCATGAACCAATAAACACCTACCAGTTTAGAACATCTTGTGAACTATATACATAGTTCGAACCTTTAAACTCAAAGGTCAGAAAATTGTAGTCAACATATAAATAAATCGTATTTATGTGCATAATAAAGTTCGGGGACAATCGGCCGCCTAGTACAAAAGTGCATTGGAACACCTTCGCCTTCTGGAACGCATACGTATCGAAAAAAACATGCTCACAATAATTTTAGTTTGAGCAGGTGCCTAAATGAAGATCGAGTTGAGATAATATGCAACATAAGCTGATTCAAATTGACCTTTACACCTCTATCTCCTGACAGGAAAGGTTATATAGCCATAAAGTTCATTTTTAGCTCATTCTCAAAGTCAACATTGTACCACTCACTAAAATCAAGGTTACACTACTCTCATATCTTTCATCATCTCAAGTGTGATATTGAATTCTTAGAATGCGTCCAATTTTCTGATGAGCTTGAGAACATTAGAGGAATGGGGGCTGTGAAAAACATACTTCATTATTTTTTAACTTGATGATCCTCAAATGTGCAACTTAGATAACACGCATGAATGATCAGGATTGTTAATTCTGCATATCGAGAACCTATCATATTTCAATATAACATTGCACTACTAACCGACGACGATATTTTTTGTATGTACCTTATCCGATCGAGTAACGTACGATAATGACCTTAAGGTTCACTCCTGAGACTCGCGTTCTCCTTATAGAAATCATATGACTTTATCATGTGGCTTTAGCATTTCAGTTAAGTTTCTCCAATTAGTAATCATGAAGAGTTGCCAAGGCATGTGACCATGTAACATTCCAAAATGTTTTAGAAGGCACTCTCTCTCGTTGGATAGGTGATGAATTTTTTATAAATAAAAACTTACTGTTGAGATGATCATGTATTTCTGACACTGGAACCATGAGAAGCTCGACGAATTCACCGTCACTAGGAATAGCTCTGGAGTTGAGATTCTCGGCTGCATCTCCGTTTATCTGTTAATTCAAGAATGACGTTTAAAACCTATATATAACGTAAAATTCACGCACATATGTCGTTTTACTTAATACTTTTTTGTCGGTTATGAAATGCAAAAGGAGGATATACGCGTAATGTTAATTCAACGATTAAAATGTGTCTGAGTCTGTGATATACGGTTTATGTCATCGTGTCATTTATACCAACGCATATGTTCATGATTCATGGACAGTGAATATTGCTCAATAATTTTCTAAGCCGTTTGTAGCCACAGCCAGAATTTCATCACCACTCAGTCAAGTGGAGGAGGAGAGAGAGAAAAATTAAATCCATCTGGAAAGATCTTCGATAATGTGCATAATCAAAGAGTTACGGTTAGCTAACGATGTGTACTGGGATTGTGACAATGAGAATTTGTCAATAGTCGTGCATCCCTTCTTTTTAGCAGATAAGTATAGATTGACGGATTGTGGAACTGGAGCGAGTTAAGATGAGAACCTAAACTACTCCTCTTGCCTGTCTGAACAAATCCAGAACATTTGAACGAGTAAATAATATTCTGATTGATGTCGCAGCTCTTAGGTTCATGGTTCAACATATAACCAGCGCCAGTCTATCAAAATATGTTCGCTCTGCTCTTTAATTCCTCATTTCAGTAATCAGTCTGACTCGCAAGATTAACGAAAGAAACTACTGGACGAGTACATAAATTGCAATCCTTTGCGTCAGCACCAGCATGGCTTGCTAGATTTAGTTGAATTTTACACATCAAAACATCGTGAATCCACGTTGCATGGAACCGATGTACTAAACTAATCATACATCATAAGAAAAATAGGTAGTTAAGCATTTATTTTTTATCTTTGTGCAAACCTTGACTGTAGCATATCTCAAGATAGCTGATGAACAGCCAGGATCCACTGCGAGTTTGGTACTCAAATGGGTTACTTCACCATGCCATCCAGTCTCTTCATGAAGTTCTCTGATTACGGCTTCTTCACTTGTTTCACCAGACTCCAAAAGTCCTGAAATTTATCCAAAACAAAAATTGGTAAAAAAATGACTGCATATCCCCCCAAAAAATCCTGTTTTTCTGGTCTCAAGCTATGCAAATTTTGTAGAAAACGTGACTATTTGCGATAAAAACAAACACTTTCATAAAATATTCTACCAAGTGTTTGTAAACAAACGAATAAATCTGCGACAAGATAATCATGAAAAATGAAAGTAGTATAGCTTGGCTTCAAACCTGCTGGGAATTCGACAGTATAAGCGTTCAAAGCTGGTCTGTACTGGCGAACGAGGACCATAACATCGTAATGTAAAAGTCTTCTGTAAATGGCGATCGCCGCAACCTGATCGGTGTCACTTCCCCGGGTTCTTGTTTGTCTTGTCACGGCTTCCCATAACCTAAAAGGCAGAAAATTGTTTATATAATTGCATTATATGAACACAACAGGTACACAGGTGCAACATATGACCTCCGAGCGAAGGCAATTTTCCATATGCAACAAAGGTTACACAAATAAGCTGGAGACTCATGGACGCTACACCGAGCATAAAATCTGTCTCTGAATCAGAGACGTTTTCTTGTTACGCTATAAAATAATTTGATAAGAGCGGACTCACCTTTCTTTTCCGGTGGGATCAAGGTATTTAATTTCCGAAAAGCGAAGCCAATTTCCTTCATGAAGGACCTCGTCATTGAGGAAAGTGCAGGGTCTGGTATAACCGTTTGTATAATGTGGCATTTTGAAACTGTTGTTCATACTGTTCTTGACCGACAATTGTATAATGTTGAACTGTTGAAGCCCTTCTAATTATTTATTTTTAAATACGGATTCGCCAAAAATGTGACCAAAGTTTGAATACTTGTGTTAGGCTTTTTGTTCAGGGCTTGTTTGAAAATTAAAAAGAAGAAAATTTGAAAAGAGATGAGATACTTTTAGACTATTTCAACTTCAGTAGCTTTTTTCAACACTTATCGATGTCTGATGAACAACTTTTTTTGACTCCGGTGTCACCGCTGCTGCGTCTTCACTTTACCACGTTCACTGGACCGACTGAGCTCGTATGGCTGATGACCAAGTGGATCTTATATTAGAAACTACGGATGCTTAAGTAATGTAACTCAGCCAGTAACCCAAAACGTTCCAATCTTGCCAATGTTAAGAAGCAAACCCAGAAGACTCCAACAGCGCCAAGCCTATCATCAAGTAAATACTTTTAGCGTTATAAACCTGCCGTGCCGTATGAAAGTGTGAATCATGACAGAAACTTGTTTGGATTAGGAGTAAACTGATGAGGTTGCAAATAAGGTGGTATATATGCGTTTAGTATATATTTATGAATCCAGTTGGCCGGACAAAGGTTGGTTGGTAGTTAATTCCTATATTTTCAATGTTGGTTGACTGAATGAGTCAAAAAAGTTGAAAAATAACTTTTCACATTAAAACGGATATACTTAAGCAGAATTAAAACAGAGAAGCTATATATATGCGTGTTCCTGTTGTTGACGACGATGATGATACCGTCATTTTGATGTAGAAGAAAATGTGTTGCTCATATATTCAGAGGTTATCTTCATAAGTATAACGTATGCAGTTTAATTAGAAAGAGTTGTCGTGCAACAACTTCTCATTTAGTCTGCGATATATGTGAGCCTCCAAGTATTACTCTCTGATCGGATAAAAACACTTTACTTTGTATGATTGGGCAAGTATGAAAACCAAGTCAATATGTTGAGTTAGAAGGACCTCTTGTAACTACTTCTTGTCAATCAAAGGATAATGCATCTGCTGGGATCTATGTGTAAAGCTGAGTCGAAGGAGAAACTCATCGGCTCACAAAACATGGAGCATGGGATGAACACGCGCAGATTAAAAATGGGTTTAGTGATAAGCCGCAATTTATTGAGTATTATTAATGTCTCAAGAATTTCGATATTTGACATTTTGACAATGACTGACTGACTGAGAGACTGTTCCTGGAACTCAGCCTGTTATTTCCGTTTTCCAAAGCCGCGTGTCCAGTGAAACGGCTTCCTGTATAATACTCGAGGGAATGAATAGAGGTACATGCATTTATGGAAGTAACTGTGACTGTGATGAGCACCTCGCTTGTCAGTTTTTACCAGAGTAAGTGCCCTTGTTTGGTGCATAGAAGATCAGGGTTAACTTTTTTAATACACTTTCTCAAATGAATTTCTTCTCATGGCCAGAATAGTGGAAATGGTAACGTCTGCAAAAAAATGGGACTACGTCGTGATTTAGAGGCCTTGCAAAAATTTAATTTAGCTTCCGCTTGATTTGTTATTCCTGAAGAAAATGCGAACTCTTGACTCGTGATAATGACTTCACACACAACCCCGTTGATTTTATGTATGAATATTTACATGTGCATGCTCGCAATTGACTTTTGAACTTGGTGAGGTTTTAAATAAAGAAACTGGACAATTATTAAGCTTGTCAATAAGCAATAAGTCTCGAAGAAGAAGACGAGACGTATTTATGAATTGGATCTGCTTTAAAAGGCATAAAAATGTGCGTTTGAAACATTATACTGGAAAAACAGTTCCATGTATGTACGTACGTACATGTATTTATTTTTGTCTATAGTATTTTTATATATTCAAGTGTTCCAAGTTTTGCTCTCCACTTGATCTCATGACCTCCCACAGATTTCCATACGTGTAAAAGACAACTACGTATTTGTACAAGATGTTATGAAAAATCCATTAAAGAGAGGATCAATTTATGCAACATTTGTATTTGCGATAACCTCGTCCACCCTTTCAAGCACTAACAAAGTGGATCTTTTCACATTTCTGAATAATATGATAACAACGGCTGTGCCCAGCATCTTCATCAACTAACTCTAAATGAGCATTGTTGTTCAGTTTTTTTTAGTACGCAAGACACATGCTCATATCCTTATTTGTGCAAATTACGATGACCCTAAGCTCACTTTGGAGCTTACAATTGCAACTTGGCGACCAATGACCCGTGACCATCAACCATTGTATCGCGATACCGTGATAAAGTGTTACATGGAAATGTAACAGATCTCAATTTAGTGCATAATACAGAAGCACGATAAATACAGTTGCGAATGATGACTTTCAACCTTTAGAATAGACTTTCATTGTCGCGTTGCAAGATTCGCAATAATAAATATATGGCGTTGGTGATTTTTCGGATATAGATTTGATATTGTGACCAATGCGGCATAATTTATACATATTTGCGAAAAAAAGATAGAAGCATAGGCAATTTTGGATTGTGAATGACACAAAGCTCGTATTAAAAAAGTTGTCATATAGTGACCACGCTCCACCTGTCGTCTATCCTGGCAGTAGCAATGTAATAATGGAAAACGGAACAGGTTGATGCGAAGCAGAATATCATAACAATGTTACGTAAGTGAAGCTTACCCTGCACCCAGCTTTCCCATTTCTCGACAATAAACCCTTTTGCCAACCGTTGCCTCAGGTACAATAGCACAAGCATGCATGCAGAGGAACTTTTTTACTTGAAACTCCATGTATTAGGCGAATCTAGAGTTTTTTATGTTTCACCTGCACACACCAGCATATAGCATTGAATAGAAGGAAATGAGTCAGTTACCTGCTAAATTCTAAAGGAATCAGGAAAAATACATTGGGAATTGGGATATGAACTATGGACAAGGTATATTGTCCGTGTTGACTTCTTATGGAAAATACTCGGGCGGTTTCACATGCAATGCAATAATAATAAAAAACTTCACGTCAAGCATTGTACTCACTAAGCTCACCTGTGTGAATTTTATGTTTTTCCTTACATTAGTTTCAATTTTTCATGAAAATTTGCAATTAGTCGCAAATGTGTAATTGGGGTCATTTAATACTGTGACAGGTTTATTTTGCCGACTCTCTGTTTTACATCAGCTTATCATATATCCACCGATTGTTTTTATCTGTTTGTGCATATTGCTGGAGGAGAAGTTGTTTTTGTTTGTTTCAATTCGACAATCAAAAATTATGAAATGGAGATTACGCTAGGAAAATGTTCGGCCGTCCTCGTAATCTTGTGTTCCCTCATAAGCAATGGTAAGATGGTAGCATCACGTGCCTTCTTATCGTACATGAACTGGTGATGATGTGATACAGGTTAATTAAGAAATATATTAATTTTCCGCCAATGATTTTATGTTCCAGCGCTAAGCAGCTTATGGTGTTATCAATGTGTAAGCACGCAGCCAGGATGTGGCAGCCCGTTCGACTGGCGATGGTATACTTCATACTCCTGTCCTATGGAACATGACAAATGTGTTAAAATCACTGAAAGGAAAGGGGGTAAGTTTGGCAGTCAAGTCATATAAAATCAACGAACAGTTGAGTGCAGCAACGACGTTCTTTTTAGGCGTTTTTATTGACGCTTGGTGCATTAACAGTATTCCTTAACCCCGAAATGGGAGAGGGTATCACACTTAAGTTAGTTTACGTTGAGGTTGTTCAGGCATGTGATGATGATGATGATGATAACGTCGGCGGCCTCAGATGAATATTCAATAAATTTCATACGAAGGCAAATACTTATAGCGTTAGTGTAGTATTCCAGTTAAATTCCATTTATATTATTATGATTTACAAACATTTATATTACAGCGGATGAGATTATCACGAGAAACTGTCTGAGTCAGTTGGAGTACTCTAGACATGATGTTCCTGCGGATAAATATGAGGGTTGCCGACTCGCTGCCAAAGACATCCAACTTGCTCATTATGTCAATAACAGCATCAAGCAACTTGATATCAAAAGGTTCGAAAAAATAGAGCATAAACTCATTTTATTTTTTATATGCACACAAAATTGCAAACAACATGAAAATCAATCGACTCATCCTATTGCACAATATACAAAGTTTGATAAGTTTTTTTGATAAATTATTAATTAATGTTTTATCGCAAATTTTTCGAAACAAAAATCGTGTTTGGCAAAGACAGATGGGTAGAGTATAGAAATTTTTTTTATATCCTTTAATTATTATACTCTCATACATGCATTTTGATTCTGATATTATAGAGATCACTACGACGAGGTGACCTGGTGCTTCTGTGAATTCGATCATTTTTGTAACGGGGCCATTGACTTCAGATCATCATCATCTTGCAGCTGGATGCTATCCACTGTCTTCATCGCCATATTCCACTTTGCTCGCCAGTATCTTTTATAAAACACAAAATCCCTTGTTTGCTTTATATTTATTCAGTTTGTAACAGCAGAGCAAACGTGGCGAAAATCCTTTTTTAGTCTTTTAGACACTGCGACGCACTTGTACAGAAAATATGCATGTATCCAAGTTTCATAGTCCAATATTTTCCATTCGTGTAGCAACCAAGTTTAAAAAGGCTTCTGGCTTCTCTCATCTTTTCCATTCACACACTTGTTTTTCTATGTTCCATGTACTTTTCCGAGATCGTCAAGGGCAGCTTCGAAGTTGACTTTTCGAATGTGTTGTTGTTTACAAACAATTTTTTTTTTCAATCAGTCCAAGTTCACGACGATGTATGATATATTTTGCTTTTGGAGCGAGGTAAATAGTATTTACCGGTCCATGACTTGCTCTGAGGATACATACACAGACAAACAAAATACCTATTGTTATCCAAACATTATGTAGGAGCACTAAAAGCCAAAGTCCAATTTTTCCAGTGCCTTGTTACATTTATAAATGATATCCACAGTATTTAAGTTATTCATAGATAATATGCTTAAATTTAGTACAATTTGCTAATTTGTAGTACAGAAGTACATTTTTTACATTTGCATAGCATTAGTCTAGGAATCGTCTCTGTCAAAGATTGCACTGGTGACATATTTTGCACATGACAATTTTCCTCAATACCTTCCTTTGTACCTTAAACGTTCTAATGTCCTCCATGCAAATGTATTAGGTGTGGAGTGGATAAGAAGCTGTTACTTTGCTGTGAAAATTACAGTTTTTTACGAGTTTTCTGAAAAATGTTTTCATTGAGGAGATTTTCACCGATGCCCATAGCATACGGCTTTTGGCTCATGCTGATGGTAGATTATATTATACGATATCCGAGTGATGTGATCTGTTGTCGTAAACTTTAACCTAGTTTGCACAAAATCCTTCATGTCAGTCAGTCAACCCATTCCGTCCATTCATTAAGCATTAAACATAAAAGCACATTATGAATGGTTTTTCTCTTAAATCTAGGCTAGATTTTTTCATTAGTAAATCTGTACGCCAGTATATGAATACATACATATTTATAAGCGTGAAAATATCTTATATATGAAATGATATCATGTGATGATGTGAACGATGAGCTGCGAGTATTTGACAACTTATTATTGACCAGAGATTCCAGTGGAAAATTTTTTTCTATCAAATATATACCATTTGTGTTGTATGTTGTATAGAGGATAACAGAAAGTTTTGCATATTTTGACGAATTGTGTAGTATAATAAGAACTACAAAAGCCCAATAAAATGTTTTACACACTTTTGTACACTTGGACTAATTAATTTATGATGTTATTGGAATTTGAAAAATGGAATGCACACGACTTAAGTATATGCATGTCTGTTGTTTTTCTTCAAAATGACATGTTTTCCAATTTGTTTGTGCGCCGCCATTACCACATCCACTAACGCGGCATCGATAACGCAAATATCGCTATGAAAAAACGGACGCGTTATTTGGAATCAAATTTTTAGAGGACGAAGGCCAATAGCCGCCAAATTGGCTTGGCGAGCCACTATAGTTAGTTACGTAGGGCAATTTGTCATTTGTGCCATACAACCTTGAACATTGATAGATAGAATCATGATCATATGAATCATGGAATAATTTGTATAATATTTCTCCGAATGAAATACAACATGGCCTTGGAGGAGCATATATCAAGAAGTTTTAAAACCAAATACATATTTAATATATATCATTCCACATGCATATTTAATCATTACCAAATCTTAAATTTAGCATTGATGATTTCAGTTTGTGTGGATGTGTATTAGAATACTGGATTGGATGTAAGGACTACGACAACAAGAACATTTTGCATTCCTTTCCTTCATCTATATTTTTATCCTTGACGTCACCACAATAACATACGCATGAAAGGTTTTAACTGTTTTTCAATCTCGCATAATATCATCACTTAATCGTAATCGTCATCATCCTTCTCACAGCAAAAACACGTACAGCCACAGCACACTTGCTGTGTCCTCCTGGGGAGAATGTGATGAACACGTGCCCAATAGAGTTACAAACATATTATTTTGCGAAGAAAGCTCATTAATTCACGCCGTATCTGTTTGTGACGATTTATTTCCGGTTATCGCACACAACCGATGACCGAGGTCAATTACACAATAATTTATGGACAAAATGTTAGCAGACTACATTGTAACGTGCTCTCTCGAGTCTTTAGAAATCGTGTTGGCTAACGTTAGTAGATGACGTTGAATCTTGCAGATGTCGAAATAGGTTACGATTTGCTGAATTCAAAAATATGTGTGAGAATACATTTGATTTGTGATTGCGATTGAAAGTATAATAATACGCATTCACTCAAATCCATGTGACTAACGCGAAAAAGGATTTTGACCATGGATATCATTCACAATTCACGACCAGAACATAATCATTCGTTCTTAAGCTTTACTTATGCAAGTGTGTGCAAAATTAACACAAAACATGAATTGAATATTTACTCATGAGCTCGAGTCGTGATCCGACTGAGGACATTTGGTGTTTTGGTGAATTGACCTCTCGTCTAAAATACTTACTCGTGATTTTTCTCTGACGAAACCGGATGCGTGCGAACCGTGAAGAATCCCATTCTTACAACTAAACTCCAATTACAGAATTTAATCCATGCAGGACAAATATAGGTACACTTTTGAAGCGTTGAAGCGCACCACTGCCTTCAAATCGTTGTTTGCCTTTTATGTTCTTTCCGTTGCAAGGATGGCATCAATTTTAAATCCATTATTGAAACTAATCATATCAAGAATTTGACTAAAATTGAAGTATTTATATCTCTTGCTTTCATAAGAATCGTTTACATACAGAAATTTGAATATCATTTTACACAGCTGAAGAATGTTTGATAGAATGGATATGAAATTTCAAAATCTCATTTTGATGAAACTAGAGCAATTTTCAAAGTCGCCGTGACAATGCGGCGTAGGAGGAGGCTGAAACGTACCATGCGTGACGACCACTTGAACGTTGTTATTTTATTTTTTGCTACAG
>JAQFZW010001323.1:0-29139 GCA_034687055.1 Heteromurus nitidus
CCGAAGAACAAACAAATTCTACGCTTTCAATGTAAACTTGCCGTCATTGCCCATCTAATAGTATAATAGGTCTATTTATGCAAGTGTATAACGTTTATGCTTCACTGACCCTTTACAAGATATTTTCTTGTGTACATTTTTCTCCTCTTATGCATATTAGCAAAACATGAGAAAGAAAATGCTTACAGACATGCTCCTCCACAACCGCTTCGTTGGACTCAAACCGGGCATGTAGTGCAACTAATGAGTGTCATTCATAACTTAGCAGAGTAATATTTTATGAACTGGGAGAGCGGTGTGGATTTATTGGTGCTGTTGAAGTGTGAATGGTGGAATGAGCCCCTATCACACGGTTCATGAGTACCTACACGAAGCATATGTGTGAACTGAGAATTCCAAGATTATGTTTGAAATGTATTTGATAATATAAATTGGTTAAATTTTCCTCACATTACAACAATTCATCTTATTAACACTAAAGGCCTCTGCTTCATCTATGTTCCTAGTCGGACCTGGATTTAATTTAATTTTTCGGTAATCGACGCGCAACCAAATCAAAAATATTTGTGATGCCTTTCAGTCTACCCCGTTCCTCAGAAGTGAGATGCTCATGACGAGTAAAATACATAGTCCGCTCATTTCGTGGTCATTCTAAGTTCCTGCGATGGATCACAGAATCCCTTTCACTCACAAAAGTCTCGTTGGATTTGTCCATTCATTCATGCTCCTGGCCTGGCTGTCAGTCACTCCACAATGTGTACTGTTTTGTTTAGTCAATGCTGTGTATAATTTTTTACGTTGATGTGTAGATACTTATCTATGAAGGTTGTGTATAGGTCGTAGGTTATATATACATTATACACTTAATGCCAACTGGGAGACTTTCTGGATCCTATCGTTTCAACGCATCATTGTGTCTGAGTGAGTGTGTGTTTTTCTCTCTTGTGTAAGTCCCCTGGGTGGGCTTTGTTCAGCCATCATGCTGAATTTATTTCAAAAAGGCCAGTTTTCGTTTTCCTACCGAAGGGAAAAAATACGTCCACTTTAGTTAGTGTTCTCCCTGGGTTAGGTTTAGGTGATCATCACTTGAGGGAGATTTTCAAGTGTGAGTGTGTACAGGTTTAAGTCGAGGAATATCCCATCACATTCACATATGTGAAATTTACCATAAAGTCCTTCTCGACCACCGTATACTCCAATGTAGAACGTGAACAGAATCAATAAAGCTCTCACTCGTATCTTCATTCACTCCTCCATAATAAGTCACTCATTCACCAACCCGGGCCCACTGCAAAACCATAAAAGTCTTTGAGTTTTTATATGTACGCTGAACTTGAACTGGACCCTGGAACTGGACAAAATGAAAAGTTCATTGAGAAGGATGCGAGGATTGAGTTAAAACTATATACCAAAAGTTTCAACTTTATTTTTGGCTTCTTCGTCTTGAGCAATCTCTCTCTCTCGATGTAGGTGTTAGGTGTGCGAGGGTAACGATAATTTTATGACTACAGATTTTGTCATTTTCATGTCATGTCGACACCTCCACAAATCCAGTTGCATTCATCATTTTCAATGGTTGTGTGCACACTACCACAACAGGAGGAAGAACACACAAAGGGAATTAGAAGTGGTGAAAAATCGTCTTTCAAACATACAATGGCTAGCTGTCACTTGCCTTGGCGTGATGCTAAACTGACAAGACGTGGGGTATTGTTACACCAAGCATTATTCCATTGTGGCTTCCCTTCATTATTACTCGCCTTTCCTTCCACTTCATTATTATCATATGACTACATTGTGAAATTTTTCAACAGAATGCGTCCTATCATATAATAACGAATAGTATTTTTGTCGTCCCTTTCCAAAAAATCTCTATAATTGTTTTCAAAAATAAAGTTTATATTCGAGCTCTCTTTTCTCACCATGATCATAAGTTGGTATATTAGAGGCATGTTTTAGAGAGAAGTAAATTCAACAATTTGTATAAAGCACACATAATCGTTTCATTCCGGAATTGCACACAAGTAAATTATCCACATAAGCAATAAACTGTAAAAATAAATTCCGATAATGACACATTGCCTTACTCCGTGGCTTTGGCTTTACAGCCATAAGGCTAATCTACCTAACCAACAATTGACAGAGGACATTCCTTTTTGAAAATAATTCCCCAACCAAGGATTCCATTTATGGGACTTTAGGATTCAGAAAAAATGCTCTTTTGGAATTTTGTGGAGAAAAAAATAAAGTTAAGTGCAAGTGCAAAGCTTTGAAATGTTGCAGCTTTCTAATTCGTTATTATAGGGAATCTTTTTTTCCCCAAAAAAAAGTCAAGCTTCTCTCCATTTGAAGTATTTTGCACTGCTGAGTTGAGAGATCATATATAAGTAATTGGAATATCAGCACGAGAGGATGATCATCTCTCGAAAGAGAGGAAAGAGAATAGTTATCGGCATATGTTTGAATTTACATCAACAGCAGGAAAATTGAGGAATATGTTCAGACATGAGACAAGTCAAACGTCGTTCTAAAGCCCAGAGAGAATCTCGGAGAGAGAAAAAAACGGAGCGCAAGTGAGAAGAAGGGGGAAATTCTTGTGCATAAGCCACTTCGGGATTTCTTGTAAACTATCAACAGAAGAAGAGGAGAGCAGTCAAGTCAAGGAATGAGCGCTAGTAACACCAGTAAAAGTGTCAGTGACTAATAATAGCCAAAAAGCAGAAAGGAAAAGACGGAGAAGAAGGCACCATCACCATCATCATCAGAGAGAAAAATGATGAATGTGTGTGTGCAGCTTACAACAAAGTATAGTGTGTGGAGGAGGGCGTTCTTTTCTCTCCCAAAATATGTGTATAAAGAGAGACGACGGCGATATGTGTGATGTGATCGCATGTCGATGACGATCATGTTTTGGCCTGTTTTACACATATACGAAAAAAAGGATTTCAATGGCTTTTACGACGTCTTGTGCGTTCCTTCAATCTGTCCAACTCTCACAAAAATTCTCGATGCTTCCGAAAAAGTTAGTTACGTAGTTTAGGCAGGATATCACCCGGGTCAAATAATTGCTGTAAACTAAAGCAGAGATTCTCAGAAAATGGAAATTTTTTATTGAGCTTTAAGCTACCGTCATGGGCTTCATGAAGGTGTCATGCTCATCACGTCTCAAACAATATGCGTATTGCGAAGTAGGATTTCCTTGCAAAAATTGCAATCTTCAATCGATATGTACATGTACACGTTTTTGCTTCTTACAGGATTCTAGGGTGGACTAAATTTTATGATGTGCTAAACACGGCTGTTGAACACGCTATAAAAATGTGGAAAAGGAAGAAAAAATGTCAGCAGCTGATATGGGAGGTTTTTTGGGAAAGAAAATCGGAGCGTTTTACCCGTTTCACTGTATCCCAGGCTCATTTGTATATGGCATATTTAAAAGAATTTTAAGATCCGATTTGGTACAAGCGCTCATATGCACGCTCTGTATAAAACTGTCGTGTCTTTAGTAAAAATAAAAGCCTTTTGGGCACTGCTGAAACGCCGATTCTTGAAGAACGCTTTTTGGCTGTGAGAAATTGAGAGAAAAGTCGTCACAGTGTCATTAATAAACGTAGTTCCCTTTTAAAGAGTTTATAGTGGATCAGATTAAGATATGCAAATTTTTGGGGGCACTTTCAGTCTTACGGTCTTAAACTCCTTTCAAAAGGTGATATGAACGTTGTTTTTATAAACTATAAATTGACTTTAATCCAAAAATGATGACAGCGAACAAAGACAGTCACAATAATAATCCCTGAAGATATGAATCCTTATTCATGAAAGTAGTTTAATTAAGAAAAACACAATCAATATATCATCTTCCACGTAGCTGCAATTCAGAAAGAGAGAATTAGTTATTTTTACAGTCCTTGACTTTTAGCGTGGGCTTCTAAAGAATGGTAAACTTTTGAAGAAGCAAAAGTCACAGGGTCTATCTTCTTGCACACATTTAACCGAAATGGAAAAAAGGAGAAAAAAGTAGAGACGCTAGAGGCTTGAAGAAAGAAAGCAATAGCGTAGAATAATCGGAATTGGTTTGTTTTCAAAGACAACACTAGTCGTCGGATCTCATTTCATCATTACGTTATTTTAGCTAAGCGTTCCACCGCTTTCGTCCCTTCAAGTTGTTTCCATTTCACAGCCATCAAAACAGCTTTCCATTGACTTCAAGCAAAACCACTACTATTACACGGCTATGCTCACATTGTAATAGTCATTTTGGGGAGTTTTTCACAGTCAAGATGTGTGTTTTGTTAAAACTAAAACTCCAATTTGAATGGAATGACATGGGGTAAGAAAGGAAATTTGTTTTATCTGCCTGGCTGCTCTCTCTTTCCTCTCGTCTTGTGCTACCTGTGCTAATGCTAAAACCTTCCCTGGCTCTCATTTCTCATTTTATCCACATACCAGGAAACAGCAGCAATATATGTGTTTCACATACAATATCCCTACGTATATTACCTCCAAGAATAAAACACGGGTGTGGCTGGCGATGTGAGAATGGTAATAGCAATATCCTTTCTCAGGAACAAAAATATCCAGAGGTTCTTCATTCTAAGAAAGAGGCTACATGCTTGATGGCTCACGTCTATATATTCTTCAATATATATATATATACTTGAAACTATATTGTATTCATAAAGCTTTATTAATCATCCATTTCTAGGATGCACAAAAAGGGAATCGCAAAACAACCCCGGGTCACACAGCAAAAAGCAATTTAGGACAGAAAATCGGAAGGGAGACTATACATGCTCCTCTCTGAGATCCCTCTTGTTGAGCATGTGCGCAACTCATACTGACGTTAGTAGTAAGTTTTTTTCTATAAAAATTTATATTTCACACATTTCATCTTCATCTAGAAATTCTCCAGCCATGGTTCGCATGAAGTTTTCATTTAGACATATGTTCTGAGCCATTCAACCAAGTTTCAAAAAGATCCTTGAAATGTGCAAATTATAGCGGTTTTAAATGCGCTTTAGTTTTGTGCCTTGATTTGTAACTCTGGCAGGATTAATAGACTTTAAACACTTTAAAAAAGTAACATGCTGCAGGATTGAAATATTTATAGCTTTAGGGATGCATGCAGGTAAAATTACGAAGAAAACTGTTATAGAAAAATGTTTAAATTTTCTTAAATATAATGTGATGATTATTCAAGATAATTTCCAACAGCTCAGAAGTATGCAGTGATGATAATGAAGAGGAGCTCAGTAAGAAAACGCTGACAGCTGTAAACAGAAGTCTGTGTGTGGCTGTATGTTTGATGTTATATGAGTTGTGCCTGGGAAGGATTCAGACTCAGACGATATAATGATGATGTTCATGATGGTGATGCATTGTATAAATAAACAGAGAAAGTTGGGAAAGATGAGGCTTTCTAGGGAAATGGAATAAGGCAAGGGTGTGAACCCCACCAACGAGAGAGAACATCTATAAACCAAATCATCTCCTCCTCACGCAAGTTTTTTTTAAACTTCATTTAAAAACAAGAGAAACACTCATTTATTTATTTTATGATCAACGGGACAGAAGGATTAATTTATTTACTTGATTTTGTACATAAAACAATATTTTGACACATGAGTTCCCACACACAAATACATACACACGCGAGAGCTATCTACAATACACAAAGATATATAATATAACCATTTTAACAACAATAATAAATATTAACACACTCACACCTTGAACTTGCATGGCTTCTGTTTGTGTCTATCGAGGTTTCACTTGTTGTTTGCATAATAATAAAATCTTTCCTTGACATGATTTTAGGGAATAATCTACAATAATACTTAACATTATTACTCTTATGCTTTACAATCAATACAAAATTGATTGCAAATATCCTAACTAAACATGGATCCTTTCCCTTCAAACCACACTTTTTCATGGAAAAGTGAAGGAAATTAAATATATTTAAGATACATTGATTATTATCTACGCAATAATATTTTCAGGAATGCACATCTGAACATTTCACACCTTACTTGAGTCGTATATTGTATCCTTTTTATGCATTGCATGGATCTATGTCGAACGCTAATTGTAATACGTTTCATTGAATTTTAATATCATTAAAATACTTACTGATAATTAGTAATACGCGGAACATGGAACATGGAATACGCGAACTGGAATTACGATAACTTCGTGTGATTTTATTTAGGTAGCAAACTCATCAGTACTGCAACTTTCGTATACTGAAATTGATGTGGGAATTATAGCCTGAAATTGACTGACGATATTTGTGCCAATTACTTAATAATTTTTACCCTAATTCCTTAGATATTATTTATGAGATATTTTTTTGCCATATCCTTACTTTTTATGCACATTTATCTCCATATATTAATTAGCATTTAGCAATGAACGATTGAGATATAAAAACTAAATACTGTAAAGATCACAATATAATACAAATAAAATAATAAATAATACTTTTAAAAAACTGAAATAAAAAATTGCTTATTATAAAATGTGTATGATTAGGAACGATCTCTACGCAAAACGTAACTAATCTGCGGTAAAAGCACGGGAAACGGTTGATTTGGGGCGAAGTGCGACTCTCTGTCTAAAGGAGCTTTCTATAAGTTGTAACTGTCATATAACGACGAGATTTTCACAAAATATATACATATTTACAGCCAACATCACATTCTCCATATCCGAAATAAGGTATTAGATTACTTTCTCAATATTTGGGCGCTGAGCACTCATTAGCGTAATATGATCTATACGAAGCAGCATTTCTGAATCCAAGATGATGCGACGATGCGGTTGGTGGGCAAGGTGAGCCTGAGCCCGACTCGGGAAATAATTCTACGGAAGAATGTCTATCAAAGGTGGGACTGTCATGGAGGCCATGCTCGATTACACCACCACCTCCAGATGAGCCACCACCATTACCACTGGAGCTACCACTACTTGCTGCACTATTTCCAGAATTATTATTATTATTCCCACCTCCCGCTCCACTCACACTAGCACTACCACCACCTCCACCGCTCGCCATTGCATACCACGTTCGAGAATACTGATCCGCAGACACGGCGGCGGCAGCAACAGCCGCCGCTGCCGAACCTGGATTTTGTGTCATCGTCATTGCAATATGAGCCGCGGCGGCGGCAGCCGCGCTAGGATTTCCACTGGACAAACAACTGCTCATGGCTGATACCTGAATGTCCTCCTGTTGAAGTCCGTAGTGGAGAGGTCCTGGACAGTATGGAGCTGCTGCACCTCCCGACCCAGCACCACTGTACACTGTCGACGATGAGGGTGTGTGAGCTCTTGAGAAATTCATTGGATGATGGGCATGATGATGTGAGTGATGAGCATGATGGTGAATATGAGGATGGAGCGATGAGCCTCCACTTTCAATATGACAACTGCTGCCACTCCCTCCATTATTGTTATTCGGGTGGGAATGATGATGGGGATGGTGGTGGTGATGTTGTGGATGAGTGGCCGAGAGGAGTGTTGGACTTTCTCGGGATGTGACCAAGCTATCAACACTGAATGGGTTTACGGAGTGGTGCTGATGATGCTGATGGGCTTCCAGCAGAGGACTACTTGTCATCAGACAATGAGAATTGGATGTGCTGCCTGGCGAGCCATTACTTAACACAGGGGAGGAGATGCCCATTGAGGCAGGTGACATATTCGAGGAAGGGGATGATCCCTCCATGTCACCTCCGTTGTTATTGTTATTATTACTAGTATTTCCTCCTCCTCCAGCGGAGGAAGATGAATGTTGCTTCGGGTTGTGACTTTGTTCATACCGGTCGACGAAACCTTTTGTTGGTGGTCCTCCGGATGAAGACTGTTTGGATGCTGAGGAGGATGTAGAGGATGTAGTCGAACCGGCTCCAGTTGCACCAGGAGCAGTTGGGCCCGTTTGGTGACACGACTCATCCACTTTCATGTCGAGCGGCTCCGCTTTTATTGCACTTTTTATGATGCCACTACTGGAGAGTAGCGGATTGCCAGTACTGTTGTTGTTATTGTTATTACTAGTGATTGCTCCTGCTGTTGCTGCGGCGAGGAGGATACTACTCCCGTTATTCCCTCCACCAGCTCCCGATCCGATCATTGTTAAGACTGATGTATGGTGATGAAGTCGGCTGATTGGATGAGTCTCATCTGTTGGAACATGAAAAAATGTAAGTATAAAAGGCTCATCCATATTTCGTCTACCTTCTCATTTACACCAAAAAAGACATTTGGGAAAAGTCAAGCGAACTACAAAAAAAGTATATGCAATATGCCTATACTAGCCGAAAATGTTTTTAAAGCTTCCTCTCATCATCACAAGTTAAACTTTTTTACTAATGCAGTCATTCATGCTTAAAATAATAATCTCAAGTTACATTGTTTATTTTGGTGGGACCTAGAACATACATTATACATATGCTTTGTACACGTATTTGTATATGTGTTTCAGTGGCTGTGGTTGTTTTTTCTTCTCTGCAAGTTATTTTATTTAGCCAGACAACACAGTTGCATGCGTATGAAAACGCGCGTATATACACATATCCTCTAGAATGCAACAATGTGCATATAAGACAAATAATGCATGTCAACCAAAAACTGAAAGTGAATGTTGACCAGATTTTTTTCTTCGCAAATGAGAGATAAACTTGAACTTCAAGGAATAAAGAATGGGATACACGGACGAATGCATCCTAACAAAAAAATGTAAGTTAAGATCAAGCGGATTAATGCCAAATGCTAGGGATGATCATCATGTGAAATTGTGAACCCCGATCAATTGCTAATGATTCATTAATAAGTAAGCGTCTTGAAACAAAAGAAGACTTCCGTATGACTTGCATTTCACGAAAAGAGTCGATCAGAATGGCATGTGTGCGTACCGTAACGTACACCTTTTATGCGTTTACCAGAGATATACTTATCATCCATATTGATTATAAACACACACACACAAGACACAATAAGCGTGAAAAGAAGTCATGTTCTTTTCAGTGCGACTAATGAGAGACATCTTTCTTACCGGTGACATTTTTTGCGGTCATTGACACAATATCCCTGTGGTGTGCGAGCTGCTGGTGATGCTGCGACTGATGATGATGTTGTTGGTGATGAGGAGCGTGGTGATGATGATCAGTGCCAATGGAGTGTGACGAGTGTGTCAACGCCGAGGAGGCAGCTTGAGCAGAATTATGCTGCTGTTGTTGCTGCTGCTGTTGACTTGGGGTGCCCATCACTTGCATCCTCTTGATCGTCTCCTCTTTCTCCCTCATCGCGTCCTTCTTTTTGAATCGACGCCGTCTTCGGAGGTACGAGCCATTGTCAAACATATTGTACGAGTCAGGGTCTAGCGACCAGTAGCTCCCCTTCCCTGGCTTCTTGTCGTCTCGAGGAACCTTCACGAAGCACTCGTTCAGGCTGAGATTATGTCGAATTGAGTTTTGCCATCCTTGCTTGTTCTCCCTGTAGTAGGGAAAGCGCTCCATGATGAAATTATAGATTCCATTGAGGGTGATCTTCTTGTCTTGTGCGTTTTGGATTGCCATCGCTATGAGCGCTATGTAGGAGTAGGGTGGCTTCACCATGTCCTTCGACTGGGATGATTGCTGAGGTGGGTAATGAGCTGCGGCGTAAGGACTGTATCTTGTCATTGCGGAATATTGCTCGTAAGGATATGCTGCGGATGACATTCCTGCAGGCATTGGTTGTAGAGCTGTCGAGTACGTACCGGGATGACGGTAGTACGCGTTTTGATCCCCGAATAAGGTATGCATTGTTGCAAATTATTTATAATTCTTCACACTTTTTTAAAAGAAATCTTCAGCAAGTCTGCCAAAAACTCGAGGTGAAAATCATACAATTCAATTTTGTCTGTTTACATTCCTTCAGGGGCGTGTGTGCAATATATACGGAGATGACTCCCTGGAATAATTATTATGTGCGCGCATTAAATACACAAACAAGCTGGTCGGACACACACACCGTTATGCATGAATGAGCTTTTTGGAGTGGAATAAACTTGCATATAACAAACATTCGCAACTATAGAGTGCGATTTGCGTTTATACTACTTTCATTTGAGAAGGTTCATCATGGTCACGATAAGGACATCCATTCGTATCTCGTATCCGTGTAGGTATTCATTTTACTTGTATATTATCTTTCTCTGCGAGAAGTAGCATGTCTTCTAGGATTTTCTGCAAAGTTTTCATAGAAAACAAGCTAGTGTGGAAATGGGCATAAACAAACAATTTATCGTGTAAAAAGGGAGCTTTCTTTTACATACGAGTATACACACTTGTACTTAAACGTGCGTGTATATATCCCATATACTACATGTATACATTCGTATCAAAAAGTTACAGATCTTTCACAGAGTTCCAAAAGGTGAAGTACCGTAGCGAGCGATGAGTATTTGAAACATCAACAACTTCACTTCCTCTCTACAATTTATCTTGGAGAAGAGCACAGACACAGAATGAGATGAGAAGGAGGTAATTGGTAGCTTTTCCTTCCATTAGGAATACTGCGTATATTATAAAAAAAATGTTGCTGAGAAAAAGTGATGTATAGTAAAATATATGTTCACTTGGGCAGATATGCATTTTTCACGTCCCAATGTTTTTCATTTAGTTTGTTTACATCTTTTTATTCACTGTTTATAATGCAATAAAAGTGGATGTTGAACGAGCTTGATTATTGCCTGTTATTATTATTGTTTTTATTCCTCTACCGTGGAAAATTAAGCTGATCCCCCGATAATGGCTTATAAGATATATTACATGCACAGTGTGTGGTCATAAAAATATCTTCTTATTCCACCACTCTGTCACAGTATGACTTCTTTCATGCTGGAATTCCTTGTGGAGAAAAAAAACAGCTTATTGGATTAAATGGTGTGTAGTAGCATGTTGATTCGATATTGGCTGGAGAAAACACATTCATTCATACACTTGGAAAGTGGTTGATTGTTGACCCTTCATTTACAAAGGCATTGACTATACAATTCCGCATTCCGCATCAAATACTGCTTTCACGTGTAGATGATATATGTAGACGTAGTATTTACTTTTTGATTCCTTTGTTTAAAAAGAGTTGTTTTGATTCCAGGCTCTCTTTTCTGTTATCGTATCCTGTACAGAAATAACAAGAATGGTGCTCTCCTCTCGCTCCCAGCCTTTTCACAGCACGTTACGTTTCTCCCGATACAAAAGGGCGATTTAAGAATTACACACAAATATTTGTCTTTGATTGATCTCTGTCAATGTTTTCACAACGGGGAAAGGTCAGCAATGCAGACTGCCAAAAAAGTACATATATAAATGTAATACATGAAACTTTATTCTTCTTTCTCCGATTGTATTTCACCACTTTCATAGCGAACACACTTTTACTCCTCTTGACAAAAACTTATTCAAAGGTTAACACGTACATGATCCATGGTCTTCTTTTCTCCGAGAGGAAAAACGTATGACTTTCTTTTCACACTATTTATTGTTATTGTGATTTTATTAGCATGTCACTTGATCCAGAAAGTAAAACTTATGGTAAAAGATTGCAAGGGGAAAAAGTAGCAAGGTGGCTCCCATTTGTCGTCACCTTTATTTTCCCTTATTCACAGGAGTTTTATCTGAGTTTTTTCTCTTCTTCCCTCTGCTATTATTTTTGCTATTATTATTACAACTAACATGATAGAAGGTCCACATCAACTTTACTGATGATGACGACGACGATGATGATGATGCTACGGAACGGTGCTACTGGTGGTGTGTGCACGGTTCGTTTGCTGTCGCTTTTGCTTCTGCGGTCGTAATAATATTATTATTATTTCAGTTATCTATCAAACTGGCACGGCTCACTCATTCAGTCACCTCTCTTCTCTCGCTCACATTTATACTCTCGTTATATAGAGAGTAGAGAGATGAGATGTGTGTGTGTATGTACTTGCTTGCTTGCACACACACAGTGGCGAAGATTGTTTAACTCGTTTTTTCAAAACTTTTTTACAAAGTTTAGAAAAGAGGAAAAAGCATGAAGATAAAGTATGAAAACAGATGGTTGTTTCTTTTCACCACACGACTCACAATACAAGGGAAAACAGTTTCCCAAGTAGTAAAAACACCGGGTTCTCTCTCGCTCTCGCACTCACTCACTCCACTCTCTTCTCTCTGCTTCACCTCCTCCTTTCCATATTACAGCTCTGCTCACTGAGTCTCTCTTTTTTCCACACTACCTCCATCGAATTGTGAGAGAGCTAACCTAAGATCAACAATCAATATACATCCTTTTTCCTCCCTTATATCTTTTTACTCTAAGCTTCTCTCCTCTGTCAAGCTCAGTGGATGAGGTTTTCGTAGTTACTGAGACTGGGCGCTTCTCTCATGTATAGCGTAGGCCTTCTTCCTATATGAAACACATAATATTAAAATGTTTTTACACAAAAAAAGAGCAGAGAGAGAGAAGGAGTATGGGTTTACTCATATGGACAAAATACAAGGGGAAAGATGTGATGTGGTGATGATGTGTGCGGTGATGTCTTTTCTCTTTCCTTCTGTCAGTACATGTGTGCAGAGCAGTGTGTGCGTCGAGTGTGCTTCGTTTCACAAGGAAAAGAAGAAGCTCACGTTGTTCGTATACTTACTCACCTCCACTCTCCGTTCTGTCTTGGGAGTTGGGAGAATGGGAACGAAGGATGATGCATTTTCGAAAACATACATGCATGAAGCGAGCTCTTTGTATTGCTTATAGAGTCCTTAATAAACGCTTAGCCGTTTTTCCTCCTTCACTTTTGTTGCTGTATTTGAGCAGAGCGTTATACTTATGTTATGTTCAATACTGAATTGTGATGCATGACGATCTTCACTCATTTCACGTTTTTCATACGGAGACGGAGCTCTTCGGTCTTGAGAGTTGGGTACATGGGGTAATACTGTGTGGATGTGTGAAATATTATGGGTGTTTTGCTACAAGCTTCAAAATGTATGCAGTAGCAGCAACGGTGTTTAGTGCTACGTACTGACTTTAAAATTACTTTTGCATGCATGTCTTTTGCAAGAAGACATACGAAATGCATGTGTGAAAATTTAAAATGCAGGTTTAGACTTGCAGAAAAATTATTGACTATCGTAGACACGTTTTAATGACTTGATATATGTCGGACTGGCGTCCTCGTGTGCTGATGCGTTAGGAGGGATCAAGGAAGTAATTACATGAATTTACTAAGCCTTATCTTACAGTTGATTAATTATAGGTTGCTAATTGAGAATTCGCATCGTTTCTCTATCTATCTTTCGTATGTAACTTTTGTCTTCTGGACTGAATTCTTAAAAGCAGAACACAGTTGGATGGAGCATGAAATTGATCACATTATTGGCATAATCGTATGACTTCGTGGTAGATGCTTTCGTTGGATCTCAAGAGCTTAAGTTTTTTCGGGTATAATTAAGCTTTCACTTTTCTAGTATAAATATCTGACATTGTATAAAATTTAATTGTTGTAATAATTGTCTGATTAAATTCTTTTACTCTTTTATTTTGTCCACATGAACTAACAACTCGGTGTGGTACATCTTGCAAAAGAACAAAAATTCAGTTTCCTTCGTATATCCTGAGCCATCGTATTTCTAATTGTCTCATCAGCAGCGTAGCAGCATGTAGCTCATGCTCCCTGGGTAGTCTTGTGTGGTATGTCTAGCAAATGCTTGATGTGCAAAGCATTTCAATATGTGTTTAGACGAGCAGCCACGAAATTGTAGAGAGCATCATGGTAAGCTGGAAGGCACATGCACATAATACATAAAATATCTCTCGTCCTCCTTTATTACCAAGCCTTGAGAAAGCCGTGTGAACCATTCAAGTGGTGCGGATAGGCCGTTCTTGATGCGGAAACTCCCAACCCATTCCATCCTTCGGAAGCCTCCCTCCGGCCAATCCCGTTCACACCACTCGCATCGATTTTATTACATCTCTGGTTTTACCGTCTCCCCTATTTATTACCAAAGTGCTATGTTTGCGCCATGTACACATACATGTGGATGTGCACACACACACACATCGTTGTGTAATATGATGGTGAGATGGTTTCCACACAAATGCCATTTATTAAGGTAAGTAATGTAGTGTATCTTTTTATCATCTTGCAGAGTTCATTAAAACTTATTTCGCAATGATGTACACATATAAATAAATACAAGAAAAATGTTCTTAAGATGGAGTTTGAATTTTCTCTTTGCGTTTTCCAGAATTTATAAGAAACTCGAAATAATTTTATTTCTGGAGAATTTTCCAGGCGCTTATCATACATATTCGCCTGTATTACCAACCGATAAAAATATCACTTTAATGAAAACAGCTAATATGATTTAACGGTTTGGGCCGTTCCTTCCGATGTCGTGTGTCATCTAGAAAAAACAACAAACGATGATGTTCGCTGATGATTACAATACCATCAATTCCATTAATAATAACAGATATTGCACACAAAAAGCCTAGATGTATAAAATATATAGACTTACTGTTCGCATGGGCATATGCATCCATCTCATCATATCCGACATACTTCACATTCCGTCTGGAAACGATTTGAGAACACCCGACTCTCATTGTCATTTTATCTGCACAGTGTATGCATACTTAAGTAAAAATAACATTTTCCCCTTCTAAAAGCCGCTTTTTATCCGCTTTCATTCAACATATTCATCCATATGGACCGTATATACTCTAAATAAAGTTGAATTCAGTTGGATACAGTTTATATAAAATATAAATATAACGATATTTTCAGCTTCTCTCCGTCTCCAGTTTTCTTAAGTGACACGCTGTCCCAAAATATCCCTCAATGAGATTGGCAGGAGAGGTAAAATAAAAAATAAAATTGTCAGCAATAATGAATAGAAATACAGCAACTCTGAAAAGAATAAATACATTTTAATGGAGTAAAAAATTGTAAGGTAAGCCAAGTTGTAACTGTAATAACGTGCGCTCAAACATGTGAATTGTTTAGACGAAAATTGCAGCTGACAAATTGCTGAAGGTGAAATAATGTTATGTTCACTTTGGCTATATGAAATGAAGGCTTTTCCCATTGTATAATCTTGTGTGGTCATTTTTATAGATCCACACAGCATTAAATGAACATGCACCATACATAATACTTCATAGTGTGCTGTGTGCTATTACCAGAGAGAAAGAATATATTTTCCGTGGGTAATTTTACACAGTTGGTTTGCTACCCCCTGACATCATCCCTTAAAATAACAAACGAAACTCGAATGCTAGTTTTCCCAAGAATGGGATATCTCTCTTTTATGTACATATTACGACACGGAAACTAGATTATAATAATATTCAATCCAATTCACTACCACCGCCAAATCCATTTTCCATCATCCAAAGTCTAGCCCTCTTTTCATCGGAGCGCTTGTGTCGTGTGGTGTAGTGTGCTTCATTCAATTCAAACAGAGAAAAAGCTCTTTTCTCTCTCAGATGAAAAAAGTAGAGTACCTTCGTCGTGGATATGGATCGAACCGATCTCCTGGAGCAAAAAGAACGATTATCCACCCAATAAAAATAACAATATCAAAAAGAAGCATCAGCCACAAAAAGCCGTACATTGTAATAAAAGCGAGCTCTTTAAAAAAATTCGTCAGCTACTATACGCATGCAAGCAATAATGGAAAGCCAAATTTGAGTAAAATGGACCCTCAATGAAATGCCGCAATGTGCATACTATATTCACAACGAATTCATTACGTGCCCCTATAATAATCCAAGCCTCTAGGGCCCTATTCAGTGGCTGTGAATTGAATTAAATGGATGGATATTTGTTAAACTGAATTATAGTATAGTTCAAGCCGAAAACAAACAAGGCTTGAAAGAGCATGACGCGAAATGGCACATGCCCTTATTTTGTTTCACCTTTCTTGTGGTAGAAGGCTAACGGAAGCCAACACAACCATTGCCGAAAGATTCATAATTTTTTGAGGTATACATATATTTTTCCCAATACAATAGCATTGTGACGACTGCTTCATGTGTTCTGCGAAATGTAACCAATTTTTGGACATGCGTCTTTAACGAAGGTCGTATCCAATATTCCACGAGGCAAGGTCAACTGTTATTTATGTAAGAGGAAAACTTGCCCTTATGCTCCGATATTCCGGTTGAAGAGAGCGAGAGAGAGAGTTATTATTCATCAGGGGAAGGGGACTCTAAATAAACGCAAAGGAGAACGCGTGTTCATTTAATAACCTTTCTGGACAAACAACACCAAAGCTTTAGCACAACGGAACAAATCGAGAGTGTGAATGTTGTGCTTACGGGGTGGATCGCGCATCACTTATTGTTGTCAAGTGAAGTGGTTCCACCACTTCAACCTTCTCACTCAATTTACTGTGTGATTGAAACCGTGAGATTAATATTGAAGCTATATGGTGATGAAAGTTTTCCGAGCAATTGGAAATGGGCTTTATTGAAAAGCAGGAGAAGTGCAATATCGTTTCTAGTCACTATTGGATTATGAGGCTAATTCTATATAAGTTAGTCCAAGGATTTAAGACCGAAGTTAATGGGGATGTCTGTTGGTTGTAGAATTTCACCGAAGAGTACATTCATTAGTTTGTGTATATAGAAATTCATATTAACTCTTAGCAACATGTTGAACATCTCATTTTAAAATAAATCTTAATTGCTAGAAAATATCATATTCCGCATTTTCCTTTCTTACTGACATTCTTGGCCCACACTTGTCAACGTGATTATTATGTCATCAAAAAACGGATATTGACTGAGGGGTAGAATGTAGAAAAAGAGTCCCTGCTGCGAGCAAAACATTTTACCCAACAAAGTGTACATGGCACACCCGTCAACTATAATGCCAGTGAACTTTCTTAATGAAAATTTTGTCATCGTGTAAGGGACCTCTCAAAACCCCATATAGCGTTCATGTTTCACTCCCACGCTTTCCTAACGTAAAAAAATGTAAGTATGTGGGTTGTCGAAAGTATACTTGGGAGCACAATGAGCACTTAATGGAATAAGTCATATATTCACCGATATGGAATCGACAGACGTTTTCTAACAACGTCTTTGATGTTTTCATTCGTGGCCTGAGGGAGTCTGCGTCGTCTTTTTACTCTGAATAGTTGAGTCACCAAAATGAACAAAATAATATGCTCATTGAATGAAATCCCACAAATAATTATTGTCACTTCACATATAACCAAATCAAGTGACAAATACATCTCATCATGTTCCTGTCATTAAGCATTTACATTTTTAAACGAAGGAAATGCCAATGGGTGATATTTTGTTTTGAAGAGTTGTTTCAATTTTCATGTTGAGAAGGAGAGGACAATAAGGATTTTTCACAGTCTGTCTTCATCCTCAAGATTCATACAAAACTTTTTGTTAGTTACTTCATCGTTAAAAAGGGAAGTGGCTACTCCTCTTCTCTTATACTATACTACGGTTTCTTAATCTGTTGTTATTTCATCGTTGCGTTGTACAAAAGCTTAGCTTTGACAGGGAACACCTTGCACAATGACAAAACTCATGAAGACACAAATCATGCCTCGCCATGTAATATCCAGTTTTTGGTCTTTGAAATGAAATGAGTTCTCTTATGCCCAAAATGAAAATCTCTTATTCCCTCACCAAAATGACAAAGAAGGACTTGGTGGTCTGAAATTGACGTATTCTTGTTCCACAAGTCAAATATCTGTGAAGTTTTGCTCAAATTTTGCATAAGAGTAGTAAAAAATTAATTTGATCATGTATTATGCCTTCCATTTCAATTGATAAGCTGTCTGAAACTGGAGAATTAACCTTCGTTGTGAAATAGGATAAGATAAAATATACTTTCCTTTTCTGTGTTGTCGGGGTTTAGTTGTGAGCAACCGCGAAGGACCTGGAGATGCTTTTGACATTCACGCAGTGTGGATAAGGAGTGCACACAATTCACATGCTAATTTTTCATATCTCATTAATATTCATTCCATGTTAATAGCTTCCACAGGGCTCGAGAGGAGCCGACTCAATTACTTCCAGTATCTTCCGTTGCCAGACTGAGCTCAAACCGAGAGAGTACAACAGGGTGCCTTCTGACAAGCTCTTGTGTGGCAGTTGCTTGCACTTTGTTCACTACAACGGAGAAAAGTGATAAGTATTTCCATGTTGCTCAACAATAGAGAACCCCGAGGAAACCTCAAAAGTTTAATCCGTTGCATAATCTTCGACATACGCTTCAGGGTAATACAACAGATGCAAATCTATCAATTTCTGGGTTCAGCGTGAGCCCAGCCTGGCATATGTACGCCTAAATGTAAATCCCTAATGGTGGTACTTTCACCTGATACTACAGCCAGTTTTATACGATATTTTATTTCCAATCCAAATTTTTTATTATACAATGAATATTAAACATGCGAATAGAAAGATTGTATTTTCTCCATATAGCATACCTGCCAAAGCCGTATGCGATGAGATTATTTGAATGTTTAATTCGCAAACGCCACAACGAATGACAATAGTTGAATATTTGCATGATTACATACAAGATTATAGTACATTCCTTAAACTATGTTGTCCCATATACCTTCTTTCTGTGGTAGCGTTTTGATTTAAGTTTAGAACTCAAGCTAGGATATATTTAGAGTCTCGCATCCCCCGTAAACGAATTCAATATTTCGACATGTGCAGTTGTTTATTTAAGTCAGAGACGACCAATCTTAATTACAAGAGAGAAACGATGAACTTCCAGCAAAGTTATTATGCCAGGACAGGCGGCTGTGGTCTGTATCCATATAACTATATGCAAGTCTGAAGATATACATAAACCCATCATCGGTTGACCTTTGCAGTTGATGTATGCCTGCATGTACAAAACATAACGTTAGAATTTATGTGAGCCCGAACTTGTTTTTATTGAACTTCCTTAACTTCGGTGTTTGAAGTTTGAAACCAGCGGTAGTGCTTTATTGCGGCCGCACTCGAAAAACTTACTTTAATTTTTAACCAGAAAAACTAAAATAGAAATGTCCACGATCGTGAGTTTGATGCTACGGTTGTAAAAATCAACCGGGTGTACGGAAATACGGAATCAAATTAAAGTAAAATGATATGGACATAATTTTGTCGCTGACACCATGTTTAACCATTGCACTCATTCAATAATGGAGAAACAAGTTCTAAAACAGGGATTGTCAATTTTGACTTGATACATTTCGATTGATACACTGACAAGATTGATTGTGAAGTGTGAAGCGCGAGTTACTGAAATGAAAGCTTAAACCATTACGCGAAACCAGCATTCAAAATCAAGCAACCTCTTCATAAGTTATGTTCATGGTGAACGCAGACGGACAGACATAGGAATATTCTTTTAAGATTTTAAGGCAAGTTACTACTTCGGCTACCTAATAACGGATACCAATGTCATTTGATGAACTTTCCCCTGATGAATGTACCGCCTTATACCTACATCAGAGGAAGAAGTATATTACCGAATAGGGAAATTTAGCGTCTTTTCTCCCCACATCATGAATACAAATGAAACTGACTATTCATATTAACAGTACAGACAGTGGCTATAGCTTTCGTAAAGGAAGCATGAATGTGTGGCTGTCTGTGTGGTTCCTCATAAGATAACACAGAGTTGCTGTTTTTACAATGTTATTTGATGATGATATTACTTCATAAAGGATGAACTTGAGGAAAAAAGGCTTAGCAATCTCGAGCAACTTCCCTGTAAATCCACATCTTCCCCACATTTTCTCTCCGAAAATATGTTCAGGAACGAAGTATATAGCGAAAGCTTTATACATACACATTATCATGCATGTAGGACTAGTAACTCACTTTTGTGTGCCTTCGTAACGTTGCATTCATTGTGCGTGGCTTGGCTGGTAAGATGGATGAGAATTTTCGAGTTTGTTTGAATTGAAAACAAGATTTGGTCTAGTCTCTTCCGCCCCTTGTTTTCTCACAATACAAATGACGAAGACTTTATACCTGCTGCAGTAGCACTTCTGCATGAAATAACGTAGGTAATGTAAAGACAGTTGGATTAGTTTCGACTTCTTATACGAATATTTCTCTTCCTTTTCATATACGTTATATGCAGTGAACTTGGAGTAGTACAACAATGTATTGTATCCGTGTGCATTATATGTCTCACCAAAACATCTATATTGTCGAACTGGCTATATTTATGTATGTATATCTATTTGCGTCTGATTTCCTCCTCCAAGTTAATAGACGTGCCCAATGTTTGTCTTGTGTCAGGGATATGACGATGGCACGAGAATAATGGACAAAATTAAATTTATGGCTGGTTGCTTTGTGCGTGTGTGGTTTTCCGGAAAAAAACATTAACGAGAAGGAAAACTTTATTTTTAGATGGGAGCATAAATTATTGCAGAAGATGTCCACCAGTTTTTGGGTTGAAGTTATGAAGTATTTACAAATAGACCCAATTCACGTTTGAATGATGAATTAAGTGTCTTTCCAATTTTGCTCTCCGGTTCCAATGGTTCCAACCAGTCCAACTGGACGGGTAGAATTGGGAAGAACCCTGCAAACGACTATTTTGTAAGAACACGGGCCAAATAAGGTATAATTGTGAATTCCACATCTACGAAGCGAGGCCTGGAATGGAATCCAGTGAAAGGAATGAGGAATACGTTGTAATGCTAATCGCTGTCTATAAAGTTATATTAAACCATCAAAAGTCTCCTTTATTTGTAAGTCTTGCGATGTGCATTAAATGAACTCTATAATGACATACATACATCATTTCAAGCTTTATATAAAGCATTTCTTCGACTACCTGCCTTACTTAAGTGCTTATTCAAACAAGCGAATCCTCAAATTGAACAAAGTCATGTAATTTCTTTGCCCCTTCTCCAATCTCCTCTTGCTCATGCTCGTGCCCATGCCTATATCAGAGAGGGAGAAAAAATACATTTGACGGTAGTAATTTGTTGGTTCAGTATCATTTACATGGGTAATCTGTCCGTGAAGACGGCACGATGATGCACACGGTAGCGTTCTTCTTCTATTAAATAGCATAGCTTCCCCTTCAGGAAAAAATGCGAGTACATTGCATTGTTGATATAAATGGAGGAAGAACCGGATGATGATGATAGCGAGGTTTCTCAACGAGTTAATAGTTCTCTCTCCTTAAACTTTTTTGTTGTTATTACACTGAGCTTTTCAGGCATTCCTTCGTTATAAAAACAGAATCTGACGAGGGGATATGTTGTTTTTGTACTTTTGTTCGTGACAAAATGACCAACTGTACGTCTCGCCACATAAATGAACAAGAATTAGGAAAAAAAGCAAAATACCAAAATTGCCCCAAATTAAGAAGCCATGAATGTTTCCATTTTGTCTTCGTTTTTGAATTGGTAAGTATTATGCATCAACTTGAGAGATTACAATAAAATGTTTTATTTCGCCTTCCTTTCTCATCTAGTTAAATATCCAATCAATGAACTTGACAAGGACCATTATATGCCTTATCACCGTGATTGCACTCTGAACGCATCTTTTCGGTCGCTCCAGAACTGCCATAGATGAAAACCATCGAATCTACCTATTAAATATACGCAACGTTTATTAAATTTTTGTGCATGCGACGTTAATTTTGTTCAGTTAATACGACTGCTCAATGCCCATCCGTTAATGCGCCATGTACGTATGTCGGTTCAATGAGACGCCCTCCCTCTTTTGGAGTTGCTATTTAAGGCATCATGTATCCGTGTGAAAGGTAGATAACTGATGATAACCATTCCAGGTGCAGATATAAGCCCAAAATACCCGACATTTTAATTGCAAGTTAAGGGTAAAATACATGAGATCAATGATAACATAAAAACATGTTACGAACATCTACCCATCTTATCTGTGGATAATTATGCATTAATATTCTGACAATGAACGAATGAACAAAATGACACAGAGCAAAACTTTAGGTTTGGTCACATCGGCGAGTAGCGTAAACGTTAAATTGCACTTTGGTATTAAAACTCTCTACATGAGCTCTTTTCTTTGAATATGATTTTCTTTACAAGCTTAAATCATAACTTTACCTGACTTCATACTATATATTTAATATTTAACTTGTATTTAACTAAAGTTTAATAGTGAATTAAGTTCTCAATTTTGAACATTTCAGCTTTTACAGACATCTTAGAATCTTTCTTTGTTGCAATCTGGCTAGTCTCACGTTCCCCCATATCGCACTTTCCTTGTCGGATACACTCATCCTCTACATTTCCAGACCGAGTTACATTTCCATTCCCATAATTTCTTAATTTCGTACACAATGCTAACTTCCTTAAATTATTTGTAAAAGGTTTCGACTTTGAAGGTAATAGCTTTTCGCTGCTGCTATTTCTTTCTGCAATAATCGAAGGAGGTTCGGTGGAGTCATCTTCAGAGCAACTTTTATCAAGCTCCTCCATAAGATTTCGGTTGCAAACTACATTCACTTCGGAGAACCATTTTTCATATGCTGCGTAGCCGCAGCCACCCATATTTTCATCAGCACACACTTCATCCACAATATTATTCTCCTGTTGTGTATCCCCATGTTTGCAGGATACTTGGGGAGCCTCCTCATCATCATCTTCACTAACATTGAAGACATATTTGTGACCACTTTTATTCTCTGTTGTGTAAGCATTATTGTACGCACACCCTCCTTCTTTATCGTCGCCACCATCATGTCTTCTTTCCATGCGATGATGTGGTCGACTGCGACGTTTCCTCCGCCGATAATTCCCATGCTCAAACATGTCCGTGTATCTCGAATCCAATGTCCAATAGTTCCCTTTCCCTGGATGTCCTTTTTCCCGTGCCACTTTCACGAAGCACGAATTTAAGCTGAGATTATGCCGAATGGAGTTTTGCCAGCCCTGCTTATTCTCTCGGTAGTATGGAAACCTCTCCATGATGTAGTTGTAAATCCCATTTAGAGTCATCTTTCTCTCGGCACAACTTTGAATCGCCATCGCTATCAAGGCTATATACGAGTATGGAGGTTTTTCATGAAGGTGACAAAGGCTAGAGTAGTGCACTGAGGGAGGAGGTGTGATGAACATCGAGTTGCCCAAAGAGAAGAGGAAGGCTGCTGTAGGAGACAGAGCAGAGGCTGACTTTGTCGACTGCATTATCTTGCTAAAGGCTGAAAACCCCGTTCCTCCTGACTTCATGCCATTATCTAATCCAAGGAACGTGGCGACGCCACGGTTTGTGGAAACATCATCATCCCCTCCTCCCGTTTCCATTGTTTGCGAAGAACTTTCACCACATTTCCGTGTCGATGGGATGATGTAGGAGGAGAAGAAAGGGGAATGAAAAAAGGTGAAGTTGTTTACTTTGGCATTTCCTTCTGTAGTGGCGACACTACTAACATTTTGCATGTTTAATGCTTTCAACTTTTTTTTAATCGTATTGCCTTCTTTCACTCTGGTACACTTCTCGCGTAGAACTCTTTTGAAGACGACTTCGGTATTGAGTCAACAATTATAGATTTATTCAGATCGGAACTAAATGGCCTGGTTATAGTCTTTGTGTCTGGGTGATAAACGATTGCAGAGAAATTCACGAACAATGCCTATGTAAACTCGTACGAGTTTGGTGAAAGCAAAAGGAAAATTCAAGTTCGCCTACTTCACTTCCGTATTTGTATGCTCTTGATCTTGATACCGCTGAAGACAATGCTGTACTGACTAAGCCGGACCTCGGGTCGCTTTGAGGACCAAATGTGGCTACGTGGAGGGCCTAACTTTTTTGGACGAAGATGAGTTGATGGGTGGTAGCAGGAGTGATGTGGTTAAAACACTAACTTAAAAGGAGTGGAAAAATGCCGACAAAAATCACATCAGAGAAATGTTGTTTTACAGCTTTGTACGGTTTATTGATATGTTCTCTTTCATTGTTGTTGTTTCACCAAAAGTTAATTTTCCTTTCCTTTACTCCCATGCTTAAACATATAAAGTTTTATTATATTTTATCATGTCTTGTCGAGTTGGAGGTGTTTCTGAAAGGGGAGTATATGGGAGTGGATATATGTACATGCAAAACAAAACATACATTCGACGAATGGATATACAAACAAAACAGACATAATGATAATACTTGTATCAAATTTGCTGCCCAAAAGACTGGCATATTTCTTGACATATAAACTGCAGCACTAGTTAAAACTAGAATCGAGAAGCTGATATGTTGTTGATTGAGAAAATATGCGCAAAGGAAAACAGGAGAGAGCGTGTGTTATTTAAAATAGGAAATTTTATACCCAAGAAGATCGCTGAAGTATATTACGTGTGTCTGTGTGTCATGCAGGATAAGTAAAGCTCGTAATATGCCTTGTTTGAACAAATAACATTCGTATCATCATAATATTATGCTTTGCTTTTCTATCGTACTTTTTGTTTTATAAATACATAAAAGTCCGCGTGTTTAACGTGGAGGATGATATATGCCAGAAAGTTTTGGTAAATATAATGTGTTATATTTGGTCAACTTGAGGCTTCCAATGTGCGTTGGATTTGATTTTACAGCACTGTGAAAAACATCGCTGTTGTAACTGAAATGACAGGAATGATAAATATCCCGGTTTAACGACATTTGATTGATATTAACGTGTTAGGCGAAGAGAAACATTCAATCAGATTCGTAGTCTACAACTCATTCATGTGCCAAAAATTTTCTTCCAAATGCGTCGTCGGCGGCGGGACTACATTTACACGTTGTCTCCCGAATCGAAATTTTACTACCTTAAGATATCTTAAATATTCATAGAAAGGGGCATATAACATTTCTAATTTAGTTTACAAGTTGAACCACTCAACTCTACTTTTATTGTAAATAAATCTACACATTGCAAATTCGTCAGCAATTTATAAATGTTATAAACGTTTAAATAAGTTATTGTATTAAAACATGATGTATACTGTGCCCATATCACTTGATTCGGAATGTCAATTAAAATAAAACAATGTGAAATTGTACAAGGCGTATATGAATGCGTATAGTCAAGAAAGATGGAATATGATTGGATTTCTTTGGTTATCTGTACAGTGCAGCAAGCAGAACGTGTGACTTATGCACTTGGATTCTTTTTCATCAGCTCCAAATCAGATTCAACCATGTCTTTCACAAGATCCTGATGGAATAAAAATTCATTTTAGAGTACTAATATAATATTGACACGATATATACCTAGGTGAAAATTTAAAATACTCGCTAAGACGCAACGTACCAAAAAGCCAACTTTAGGTGTCCAACCAAATGCCTTCTTTGCCTTTGTTGCATCTCCCAGAAGGAAATCCTTTACGCATCATGAATATTTAATTTTGTGAATTAGAAACCGAACAGAGATCCTTGACTAAAATTAATTTGGTCTTATCAACTTACCACTTCAGTTGGCCGGTAATACTTGGGGTTTACCTTGACTCGAATAATGTCAGTACCCTTTTCCTTTCCAACTTCATTTACCCCACTTCCTTCCCACACAATTTCTCTACCAACGATTTTAAAGGATTCCTCAACAAATTCCCGAACACTATGTGCCTCTCCGGTAGAAATCACAAAATCTTCTGGACTTTCTAGCTGAAGCATCAAATACATTGCCTGAAAGAAACCATATTAAAAACGTGAATAGTTCCAACTAATCAAAAAACTGGTGTTTAACATACTACATTGAAATTAGACACCAAGCGCCGAATTTTATTTGATTAAACATTTACCTCAACATAGTCTTTAGCATGACCCCAATCTCTTTGCGAATCCAAATTTCCTAATTCAAAACACGCTATTTGTCCAAGATGAATTTTAGCCACGGACCGAGTTATTTTCCTTGTCACAAAATTTTCGCCTCTCCTTGGACTTTCATGATTAAATAAAATACCATTGCAGGCAAACATTCCATAAGCCTCGCGATAATTTGTTACTATCCAATACGCATAGAGTTTGGCGCAGGCTAAAATCAATTAAATCAAATTTGAGTTATTGTAGTAAACTAAAATTGGCCAGAAAACTTAATTGTTCATGGAGTTGAAATGAGCCCATTGACTTGTTATTATTTACCATAAGGTGAACGAGGATAAAATGGAGTTGTTTCTTTCTGTGGTGTTTCCTGGACCTTTCCATAGAGCTCTGAAGTACTTGCTTGATAGAATCGAACCTCTTTCTCCATTCCACATGTTCTGATCGCGTCTAAAATTCGAAGAGTCCCCACTGCATCTACTTCAGCCGTATACTCACTCATATCAAAGGACACCTGAAGACGTAGAACATCATTATGTTAAAGAAGCATGGTACAAATATACAAGGGTCAAATTTATAAGAACAAATTTGACATATTGTTACTCTTTTATAAAAATGATCTTACTTTCACATGACTTTGGGCTGCAAGATTATAAATCTCCTTTGGACGCACTTGGACGATAATTTTAACCAGACAACTGCTATCCGTCATATCACCGTAATGTAACTTCATTTTGCCTTCCCTATGACCTTGAGGGTCGGCATAAAGGTGGGCAATTCTGCCAGTGTTGAAGCTGCTAGATCTGCGAATAATCCCATGAACTTCATATCCCTTACTCAGCAACAACTCAGCAAGGTAAGATCCATCCTGCAATTAAATATGAAGGTCAATTATAACTAAAATTATTAATAGTGAAGAAAATACATTATGACAAAAATCTAGCGGTAGCTTACCTGTCCTGTTATACCCGTAATCAATGCAACTTTCTTTTCACTGCTTCCAAGTCCATTCTGTCTCAGCGATACCAGCCCAGTGTCCCCACTCATGTTGGAGTTAAAATGTAAAGATTCCTCCTGTAAATTTTTAAAATGAACATATTTATTTGCACTATGCAGACTATGCACCACACAAATTTAACTAACTTATGATTATCCCCAATAAATTATACAAAAATCTACCGAGGAAAAGGCACGTTTATGTACAAAATGATAATTGTTGCGATCAGGAAATTTTAAACAAAAAGTACACAACCCCTAATGTCGTACCATATTGCTTGAATTATTAGTTCGCACGCTATCCCAGCTACTTTTCAATGCAACTTAAGTTGAAACGTTCAACTTTTCCACGGTTAATTAGTTAACGCAGGTATGACACGATATCAGAAACACCTTGATGTTCTCCCACGGTCCCACGTTTGTTATATACTAATTCAAAAGCTCCGTCGAGCAGTCTGTGGTTCCAATCTGCTACTTCCAACTAGCACGAGCACAGCTCTACCATAATTACACCCGTGCCGTTTGTTACGTATTAAATTAAATATTTACTTGAATGTGCTGGCAGGCTAGATTTTAAAAGACTTTGATAGAAAGACAGCAGATGTACGAACGTACGTCATACGTGCTCTTGTTCAAACGCTGTCAGTTAACGCAAATTGTGTATTCTGTGCAAATGTACCGAACGAAATGTTTGCAGTTTGTACAAATTTATGGATCCTCGTTTCCTCGTCCTACTTACTAACCTTATTCCTGATGCTACTCCTGCCACAGCGGAATTATCGGAATAGACAAACAAATTTCCACGAATCATCAACTCTTAACAATTCACAACGAGTCATACATATAAATTGGTTTTGTTTTATACCGAATGAACAGTATATAATATATAATACACAAAACCGTTATAGCACCAAAACTAATGATAACACTCCACGCAGAATTTCACTTCAGCGTTGTGCGAAACGAACATGGTATTTTACTCGTTAAAACCATGAATAAATGCATACTCCCAACGCAGCAAAAAATGATGCCTTTATTCTTTATACTTTATGATTCGCTGTAGTGAACCGAACTGATTGAGATAAAGTCGAAATGCAAACAAATTACCAAAAGATTGCTCACATATATTACATTTCATTTCATGGAAATGGCAAATATACACTGGCTATACGTATGCAACTCCAACTCTAAGTCCAAATCATCAAGATTTGGAGTACAAAGTAAAGAGCTGTCCATTGATTGAGCTTCAAACCAAGCATACTGCTCGCTCGCATCCCGGCGAGTTCCTTTCCAACTTCCATGAATTTCATACAAATTTCGATGTAAACCACATCCTGCCATAATAATGTTTAAAAATCATAAAAATTATAACGGGGAAAATGTGAATTTTCTCTGAAAACAACTGGTAACTGTATACAACTAATACATAACCATATATGTCATTAATCAGTATCTAGTATCAATCAGTAGTAGAGTGCTTTTCCCGTGAAAATATGCGGATGAACCAATGACGCTTATATGTGGACAGAGTAGAACAGTGTATGTCAACATGTGGAAACTCAATGTTGCTGTCCTTTTTCTTATTCTGGATTGAATAATGATATGACAAGATAACATGAGTATTTAATGGTCAGCTCAACGGTTAAACATTCATACATTTACAAATTGACGTAGCATGTGGTACAGTTCTCTCTACATTCTACAATTTAAAGCTTTGTGAAACAACGAATAACCACTGACAATGGAGCTGGGTGTGCATTTTATTATAGGTTCAGAAAATGCTTGTTTTGCGTGCATTAAAAGAATTTGGTAAGTGCATTTTCGCTTCCTTCGGCATTTAGTAGCTAATCAACTGCCAACATATCCTCCATATTCTACACAAGTTGTTATTTTCCATTAATTTGGTAGAGCAAGCAGGCAAACCATGTATTTATAAATTTGTTGCGATCATATGTCTATTGTAGCTTACATGTATTCACATTTCCTCAGTCAGAGATGCTTCTGAAAACTAGGAACTGGAACAACTACAATAAAATACCAGCCCAGCCATTCTCCATACGCATGCCGATGATTAATTACGTGCACACGGTAATTATGGAAAAGTTTCACTGTGTCATAATGGAGCCATTTCCCATTCCCGAGAATTTGGAATGACACATGTTTTGATTCAAATTCAAATGCTACTTCTATGTTATGTTTGTGTTGCAGGTTTTTTGAGGTAAACATTATTGGCAATTTGTTACAATTTACAATTCACAATGTAACGTAGCGTCTACCCGACACGTACGACTTCAAATCCGAAGGAATGACTATGATCTGACACTATTGAACTAT